>LGRX02022439.1:0-14753 GCA_001247695.2 Cymbomonas tetramitiformis
GAAGTGCGCGGCCATCCCCCCGAAGAGCGGGGCCATCGCCATGGGTTGCATGGCTGTGTCAAAGATTTAGGCATGTATGGCTAAGGAAGGCTGCGATCATGCTCCTATGCTTGCAGCCTGGCCACAGGCACCGCCTGATATCTAGATTGGCACCGGCAGGTAAACGCTGGCACCGGCTGGTAAAGGCTCCCGCAGTCTTCGCTGGCAGCCACCTCCGATTTCCGAGCTGCGTCGCACGGCAGCTTCTGCTTCTTGGCGTGACATTTATGCGCACGCCGCTGCGTAGCCTGAAACTGGCCCTTCTGCAGGTCCCTCTTCAGGCCGAGGTGCTCGATCAACCGCACCGGCTCCCATTGCCCTTTCTTCACATTCCGTCGCAGCCCCATGCAGTTCAACAGATGCCGCACTCGCTCTTGCAATTGCAACGCCTCCTCTCGCGCCAGCACCAATAAAGTCGTTCATGTACGGCCGCACCCTGGCGCCTAGATGACGAGTCCCTGCTAGCTCCTACCGCTTTGTGTCATGCGCTCCATCGCCGCCGCACAGGGTCTCCATGTCCGAGGCGGCGCATCTCCGGTGACTCTTTCGCAGCTTCGCCGCGCCTGCACACACTTGACCATCGCCTTCAAGAATTGGCGGATAAGTTACTCCCCCCGAATGGCACTGCTGAGCGCTGGAACTCCTCCGCATTACAGGCTGGACCGCATGAAGTGCTGAAAGTCGGGGTCGTCCTGCAGATCGAAACCCAAGCACCAGTCTTCCAGCTTCGCTAGTTGCCTCAGCTTCTTCTTCTTCAGCGTCCCCATCTTTACCTTCAACTTGCCACAGAAGGAGTTCAGCCATCACCCACCAGTCGCCACTTGCCCGTATCTGGCTCCGGGACCAACAGCAAGCGCGAAACGTGAGGTCTTTTTGTCGCTCTTGTCCAGGCCCTCCTTTTCAAGCGGCCTCTCCTTCTGCGCGTCAAGCCACTACTCGTGTTGTTTCTTCTCCTGCTGCCGTGTCACGTCTCGCAGCGGGTGCTGTGATCAAACACCGGGGGAGGCTTGGTGTCGAGTGTCTCAACCATCCTGCTCTCCTGTTTGCGGAGGGCGTTGTCACCAAGCATGTCCACTCACTCGTTGGAATGCTAGATGACGGTGTGCACCTGCGAGAGTGCCGGCTCCAGTACCATGCACTCGCACTTAATCCAGGAGCGTCATACGTCCTGGCAGACAGTCAGCAGGTCATGCCGTTGAGGCATCCTGTTGATCAAAGACGTCGGCGTCTGGGGGAATTGACTCTTCTCAGTGGGCGGAGCATCCTCCTATTTTCCCGACGGCCCAGCTCGGCAACAGCACCTTTCCAGGAGCTGTCCGCACCCGATGTTGCTGGCCTCCGGGAGTCCTTCGCACCATGATTGTGAAGGTTTTCAAACCGGACGGCCATCCTTTCCATCCAAGGTTGCTGCGGCTGTTGCTGCTGCTGTTGCTGCCGTTGCTGCTGTTGCTGCCGTTGATGTTGATGTTGGAGCTCGAGGATCTGAGGTGCTCCAGGATTACCTTCTTCTGTGCCGTAGCGGCAGGAGGGGGTGATACTGACTTCGCACCTGAAGTCGGCGGTGTCGGGAGAGTCGAAAATTCCGAATCACGAAACATTTCTCCCTCAGTAGACATCACGTCTGCTTCACTGAATACGAGGCGAATTCAAATGAAGGTGAAATGGCTCACAGCCTGGCAGAGCGCCTCGCAGAGCGCCGAGTTGGAATCTGCAGTGTCTGCTGATCAGTTTGATGTAAAGCATGACTGTCTAGGCCCTGTACAGCAGTCAGGATGATCAAACCCTGAAGGAACCCTGAAGAAACCCTATGAAACCCTTAGATCTAGATCTAGATCTGCTGAACTAATCGTGGCCGTTGGATCATATGATGACCATCGGCAAGACACAGTGTGTAACAGTTCACGGCCCATCGCAGACGTGTCACTGCAGTCGTTATGAACTTGGCAGTGGCACGTCATAACTAACTAAATAGCGAACTTTCACTTAGACTGGCCAATTAATAATGATTGAGCGCTAAAGTTCGTGGCGTTTCAAGCTGCGAACTGCTATATCTTTTGAGAATGAAAGTTTACGCTCGCTTGTTGCAAATAACCCGACTCTGAATTCCAAAAGGTTATGGGCCCACTTACGTTGTAAGTGAGGATCCATTTTCGTTTATCACGCAAATTTTCCGCTGCGCGTAAGAGAATTCACTATGGTCAACGGTAGAAAGAGCTATAGCCAAGCTGCGACACCGCCACCTTCTGGTAGCGCGCCAGAATATGAAGTGTCCTATTCTGGCGAGTCGTCTTCGCGAGATGTTATGCTGAGTAACCAGCAAGAGGATATCTCGGCGCTTAAGGATATGGTGAAAGGTTTGAGTGCTCAGCTCTTCGATCTGCGCAACCTTCATCAGCCAGGCCTCAACGCCGCTCCTGTCCCTGAGGACAAGCATCTCCCTTTGTCGCCCGCTGGTGGGCGACGTCCTTTACCTGGTCTTTCTCATATGACCAAGAGGCTTTCCGCGGACTCGCACTTTTCTGGTAAGGAATCTGACCAGGAAGGAACTTGGGACGAGTTTCGTTTGAGAATTGAGCCTTCTTTACGCCACCCTTCTCTAGCACTGCTGCTTTCGGCGTCTACTCCGCTCCAAGAGGTGAGGGAGGATAAACATTATCTTGAGGAAGCAAATGAACTGTTTTATGACTTCCTCTGCCGTGTTACCACGGGTACTGCGAACGCTATCGTTCGCAGCTACGAAGAACATTCTGACGGTCACGGAGCTTGGCGGGAACTGGCCCAATTGCGACACAACACCAGCGTCGTCTACTTCATCACCCAGGTGGATAGGCTGCTGTCGCTACCGAATCGACTCTCGAACCTTGCCCCTCCTCTCTCCACGTTTTTGGAGTCGAAGGAGACTCTTCGGCGTATACGCGAGTACTCCGCGAACGCGCGCGTTACTCCTTCTGGCAAGCCTCTGTGTATGGAGACGGTTGAGACCATATTTTCTGCCATGGCTGTTGTGCGGCTGCACCCCGACTATATGCTCCTCAAGGCCAAATTCATGTCTGAGACCCTGCCTACTGCGAGTGTGCTGTCGGACCAAGTCACATCTCACTACGACACCATACTCGCCCCGCGTGCTGCTGTGACGCGCACTGCCCTCGCAGTGAACCACACCGGCGACAATTCTGAATCTGAGGCTGCTGGCAAGGTCCCTTGCTCTATCTGTCACAGACGTGGGCACTCTGCTAAGGACTGTTTCATCAAGAACGTTGAGAAGCGGGAGGCGTTCTTCAAGACGGCTTCGCCGACTACCAAGGCGGCAATTCTCAAGAGGGTGGCTGACTACGAGAAGAATGGTAGCTTACCGAAGCCTGGTGAACATCTTGGTGCTGCAGCTGGAAATCTGAGCTTTATCCTGGACTGGAAGAGGCTGGTGAGGTCCTTTTTGCCATTCGGGAGGCTAGTACATCTGACTTACACCCTGGTCTGAGCGAGACTGGTGAAGATATATATGCCAGTGACTACGGTTCTGGGCTATTGGAATCTGGTTGTGATAGCATCTCTGGCTCGCTGACCTCTTGTCCAGCCTTGGGCCAGCTATCGACGTATCAGGACTCCGAGCTGGTGGAGTTCTCGTTGTGTGAATTTCTGGAAGGTGAACACTCTGCCCTCAGCTCAGGGTCAGGTGAGGCTGGTAATCTCAGCATCTCTGGGTCACTGCCTTCCAGTTCGGCCCTGTGCGAGCACTGGATATGTGGTCGAGGCTCTGTACCTGTGGAGTCCCAGTCCTCTGTGTTCCCGGTACTCAATTACTACTCTGTCCTGACGGAGGTGGGCGAGCCTGAGCTTGTTGTATCCCACACTGCTGGCGAGGAGGAGAAGCACTCTGATACTGGTGAGGCTTTATTTGCTCTCTGTGAGAGTGGGCAATCTGACTTATACCCTGGCCTGGAGGACACCAGTAAGGCTTTATTTGCTCTCGGTGAGGGAGGGCAATCTGGTAAATCTGCCTTTGTGGACCCTCCATCCTCTGGACTCGCCCTCTCCGACAATTATTCAGTGCTGGACAGAGTGTTGGCGGTGCCTACTGATGATACTGCTCGCTGTGCTAAGGTGGCCGGGGGGGTGGTGGATCCTGACCTGCGAGTTGCGCCCCGCTCCACTATGGACAAGAGCGCTGTTCTGGATTGTGGCGCCACCAAGCACATCTTCGACTCTATGAAGGTGTTCACCGAGGATGATGATGGTGACCACTTTGGTAACAACTTTGATGACTCCATCCCCGATCTGGACTCGGGCTCCGACTCGCATGAGGATGATGATCAAACCCTGAAGGAACCCTGAAGAAACCCTATGAAACCCTTAGATCTAGATCTAGATCTGCTGAACTAATCGTGGCCGTTGGATCATATGATGACCATCGGCAAGACACAGTGTGTAACAGTTCACGGCCCATCGCAGACGTGTCACTGCAGTCGTTATGAACTTGGCAGTGGCACGTCATAACTAACTAAATAGCGAACTTTCACTTAGACTGGCCAATCAGTAATGATTGAGCGCTAAAGTTCGTGGCGTTTCAAGCTGCGAACTACTATATCTTTTGAGAATGAAAGTTTACGCTCGCTTGTTGCAAATAACCCGACTCTGAATTCCAAAAGGTTATGGGCCCACTTACGTTGTAAGTGAGGATCCATTTTCGTTTATCACGCAAATTTTCCGCTGCGCGTAAGAGAATTCACTATGGTCAACGGTAGAAAGAGCTATAGCCAAGCTGCGACACCGCCACCTTCTGGTAGCGCGCCAGAATATGAAGTGTCCTATTCTGGCGAGTCGTCTTCGCGAGATGTTATGCTGAGTAACCAGCAAGAGGATATCTCGGCGCTTAAGGATATGGTGAAAGGTTTGAGTGCTCAGCTCTTCGATCTGCGCAACCTTCATCAGCCAGGCCTCAACGCCGCTCCTGTCCCTGAGGACAAGCATCTCCCTTTGTCGCCCGCTGGTGGGCGACGTCCTTTGCCTGGTCTTTCTCATATGACCAAGGGGCTTTCCGCGGACTCGCACTTTTCTGGTAAGGAATCTGACCAGGAAGGAACTTGGGACGAGTTTTGTTCGAGAATTAAGCCTTCTTTACGCCACCCTTCTCTAGCACTGCTGCTTTCGGCGTCTACTCCGCTCCAAGAGGTGAGGGAGGATAAACATTATCTTGAGGAAGCAAATGAACTGTTTTATGACTTCCTCTGCCGTGTTACCACGGGTACTGCGAACGCTATCGTTCGCAGCTACGAAGAACATTCTGACGGTCACGGAGCTTGGCGGGAACTGGCCCAATTGCGACACAACACCAGCGTCGTCTACTTCATCACCCAGGTGGATAGGCTGCTGTCGCTACCGAATCGACTCTCGAACCTTGCCCCTCCTCTCTCCACGTTTTTGGAGTCGAAGGAGACTCTTCGGCGTATACGCGAGTACTCCGCGAACGCGCGCGTTACTCCTTCTGGCAAGCCTCTGTGTATGGAGACGGTTGAGACCATATTTTCTGCCATGGCTATTGTGCGACTGCACCCCGACTATATGCTCCTCAAGGCCAAATTCATGTCTGAGACCCTGCCGACCGCGAGTGTGCTGTCGGACCACGTCACATCTCACTACGACACCATACTCGCCCCGCGTGCTGTTGAGACGCGCTGTGCCCTCGCAGTGAACCACACCGGCGACAATTCTGAATCTGAGGTTGCTGTCAAAGTCCCGTGCCCTGTCTGTCACAGGCGTGGGCACTCTGCTAAGGACTGTTTCATCAAGAACGTTGAGAAGCGGGAAGCGTTCTTCAAGACGGCTTCGCCGACTACCAAGGCGGCGATTCTCAAGAGGGTGGCTGACTACGAGAAGAATGGTAGCTTACCGAAGCCTGGTGAACATCTTGGTGCTGCAGCTGGGAAATCTGAGCTTTATCCTGGACTGTATGAGGCTGGTGAGGTCCTTTTTGCCATTCGGGAGGCTAGTACATCTGACTTACACCCTGGTCTGAACGAGACTGGTGAAGATATATATGCCAGTGACTACGGTTCTGGGCTATTGGAATCTGGTTGTGATAGCATCTCTGGCTCGCTGACCTCTTGTCCGACCTTGGGCCAGCTATCCACGTGTCAGGGTTCCGAGCTGGTGGAGTTCTCGTTGTGTGAATTTCTGGAAGGTGAACACTCTGCCCTCAGCTCAGGGTCAGGTGAGAGTGTTATATCCCACACTGCTGGCGAGGCGGAGCAGCACTCTGGTAATCTCAGCATCTCTGGGTCGCTGCCTTCCAGTTCGACCCTGTGCGAGCACTGGATATGTGGTCGGGGCTCTGTGCCTGTGGAGTCCCAGCCATATGAGTTCCCAGTGTTCAATTACTACTCTGTCCTGACGGAGGTGGGCGAGCCTGAGGTTGTTATATCCCACACTGCTGGCGAGGAGGAGAAGCACTCTGATACTGGTGAGACTTTATTTGCTCTCTGTGGGAGTGGGCAATCTGACTTATACCCTGGCCTGGAGGACACCGGTAAGGCTTTATTTGCTCTCGGTGAGGGAGGGCAATCTGGTAAATCTGCCTTTGTGGACCCTCCATCCTCTGGACTCGCCCTCTCCGACAATTATTCAGTGCTGGACAGAGTGTTGGCGGTGCCTACTGATGATACTGCTCGCTGTGCTAAGGTGGCCGGGGGGGTGGTGGATCCTGACCTGCGAGTTGCGCCCCGCTCCACTATGGACAAGAGCGCTGTTCTGGATTGTGGCGCCACCAAGCACATCTTCGACTCTATGAAGGTGTTCACCGAGGATGATGATGGTGACCACTTTGGTGACAACTTTGATGACTCCATCCCCGATCTGGACTCGGGCTCCGACTCGCATGAGGATGATGATCCCGAGGCTTGTCAGGTTGGACTATCTGGACATCCTGAGCTTTATCCTGGACTACGAGTGGATATCTTGACAACCTACCCCGTGATGATCAAATGAAGATTGAAGGGGCACCATCCCCACAAACTGGAGCTGAAGGGGCACCATCCCCATATCACTGGAACTGAAGACTGAAGGGGGCACCATCCCAAAGACTGGAGCTGGAGCCAGAAGACTGAAGGGGCACCATCCCAAGGACTGGGCATTGCTGACTGAAGGGGCACCATTCCCAAGAACTGGCAGTAGGATAACTAGACAGTCACCCTTTAGAAGGGGTGTTGGAATCTGCAGTGTCTGCTGATCAGTTTGATGTAAAGCATGACTGTCTAGGCCCTGTACAGCAGTCAGGATGATCAAACCCTGAAGGAACCCTGAAGAAACCCTATGAAACCCTTAGATCTAGATCTAGATCTGCTGAACTAATCGTGGCCGTTGGATCATATGATGACCATCGGCAAGACACAGTGTGTAACAGTTCACGGCCCATCGCAGACGTGTCACTGCAGTCGTTATGAACTTGGCAGTGGCACGTCATAACTAACTAAATAGCGAACTTTCACTTAGACTGGCCAATCAGTAATGATTGAGCGCTAAAGTTCGTGGCGTTTCAAGCTGCGAACTACTATATCTTTTGAGAATGAAAGTTTACGCTCGCTTGTTGCAAATAACCCGACTCTGAATTCCAAAAGAGGCGCCCGTGAAGGCGCTGTGTGCTGACAGGCAAAAGGAAACAGAGCTGCATGGTGGTGTCGTTTCATGGCCACCTTCACTACTGTGGAGCGTAACGATATGGCACGTGCCGTTCAGTCTCGACTAAAGCAAGCGTCACGGATTCTGGTTTCTCAAACCACTCCAGCGCACTTCAATTTGAACAAAATGAAAACAACGCAGTTTTCCCAAATCACATGAAACCGTCTGCAAGATTCTACCACACACCAAATTTCCAAAATTGGATATGTCACCGTGGAGCATTGTCCGTGGTCAAATAGGGCCACTGCCACACAGAGATTCGGCCGCTAAGTCATGTGAGAGCTGGTGGCTGCTGGGATGCATGTAAATATCAAACTCGGATTTTTTGAGAGGCTGTGCACTGGGGCGGTATGCTTTGCTGGATACTGCAGAGAACACGATGGCGCTGGTGCCAGCTGGCAGCATTGGAAGTGACACTGCATCGGGCGCCCACACCCAGCAGCTGGAGTGGGACTTGACTCAGCAGCTCGAGGCCCGGCGGGAACTACAGGTGCCGGCGGCGAGTGTGGGCGGTGCTCTTGAATGGAGGGTTTGCTAATGCTGTGCGTGCGTTGCATGTTGTGTCCCGCAGAGTCGGCTCGGAGGTTCACAGTCTTTTGATCCACGTCTTGAGCCACGCTGCCGAGGAGGCATCTTGCTGACTTCGGAGTGTTGCTAGCCGCGGAGTCCTTTTGCCCACAAACCTGCCGCCGGTGTGTTGTCGTTGCAAACGGTCGAGGGACGTTGCCCGAGGGCGACTGGGAGGGGTGACATATCTCACCTCATCAGTATGGGGAGGAGCGGGTGGACGACGAGGCCTGGAAGTGACACGGGGCGGGGTGCCGGCTCAGGAGAGGCTAGACCAACAGATCGAGGAATACGAGAAATCGCAGCGTGCCAAGGAGGGCGTCGATGAAGAACTTGCTGGTGAAAGGTATGCGCCGCAAGGCCCCCTGGAATGGTCACGGGGCGGCGGTATATGGACCGTATTTTTCCTGAATGAAGAAGGCTCACACAGGGGCGGAGCAGCGGTTGCAATCCCAATGGGTGT
The DNA here is from genome assembly GCA_001247695.2 of Cymbomonas tetramitiformis. NCBI lineage: Eukaryota > Viridiplantae > Chlorophyta > Pyramimonadophyceae > Pyramimonadales > Pyramimonadaceae > Cymbomonas > Cymbomonas tetramitiformis. The sequence goes on from LGRX02022439.1 coordinate 8,741, forward strand.
CTCGGGAGCGATCTTGAAGGCAGTCTGCCAGATGGGCCCTAATATCGTTCGCTGATCGATACGGAGTGCCGTGAGGTCCACTATCATTATCGGTTATTTATTATAAGGGTCGTTATAATAAGGGTCTTATAATAACGACCCTTATAATAAGGGTCGTTGCGGAGCGCCGTCAGGTTTTTGTTCGGTATCACATTTAGATGGAGGAAGCATCTTTCAATGAATTCACACAATGGGTGTACACAGAAATACTATCGATGCGCTTTGATGACAACAGCTCTACCAGAAATTATAAATCTGTGACCGACGTGAAACATTCAATGATTCAGTGGCACAGTTATGGCGTCACCGAAATGACGGCCAGCACTTCTCGCTTCTCATGTGACCAGTGACGGGCACCGATCCCGTCATACCGTCAGTCCATTTTCTACTGTTTCGATAGACTTCTCTACCATGCCGCCGCTGGAACCACCCCCCTCCGTGCATCGAGGGGAGGTGCAAGGCGGGTTGATAGATGCTGTGTTGATGCTAGTAGCGTATTGGGGATGCTGCGGGTCAGGCGTGACAGACCAAAGAGGCCCTTTTCACTGATGAGGATAGGTGGAGGCATGCTTTTGAGGTTTGTCGAACGGACCAGATTGACTGGGTGACGCCGCACTGGGGGGCTGCGCAGGGCCAGCCGAGCGGAAGAGACTGCGCGATACGAAGGTGACCACGCTTCGGGCTCTCGATCTCGCATCGGCCAATGACAGGGCACATTACGCCAGCCGGTGGCCTGTCACTGGTTGAGCGCTGACCCTCGATCTGCTAGTGGATGAGTGTGCAGCAACCAGTCAAGGCATGCCTCCAGCGCGGCGGCCAATCAGCGGCATCCCTCCTACGCCGCGGTCAATCAAGGCTTGCCTCCGGCTCAGAGTGCGCAGCAGCCAGGCACGAGATGGCCTCAGTTCGTGGCGCGCCGCAGCTGAGTGAGACGTGCCTTCAGCCTCGTGTCGGTGGAGTTGAGCGCTGCCCCTTGAAGAGTTGGCGGCCGGGGTGCGGTATGGTGACAGAGTGTGAGAGGGAGCTTCGTGAGGAGCTGCGTGCTGTGCAGGTGCGCATGACACACCGCCCCATCCGGGATCCCGTCAAGTCATTCTTGCAAGGGTACTCCGGATCCGACAAACCCTGAACAACCGGGTGAGCACGGCTGCACGTGGCACGGGTGGTAGTGGCGCGAGCTTGCGGCAGAAAGTGCGTGGCGGAATATTTGGAGCGGAAGAGCAGAGCCGTGGTGGCAGGGAGCGGTGGTGGTGGCAGGGAGCGGTGGTGGTGGCAGGGAGCGGCGGTGGTGGCAGGGAGCGGTGGTGGTGGTGGTGGCAGGAGCGGTGGTGGTGGCAGGAGCGGCGGTGGTGGCAGGGAGCGGCAGTGGTGGCAGGGAGGGGCGGTGGTGGTAGGGAGCGGTGGTGGCAGGAGGAGACCTTCCAATTTCATCCGTTTCTGAAAAGAGACTGTTCTCCGCGAAACGCGGCGGCCGTTGCGGCGAGGGCCGGGAAGGTCAGCAAAGCCACATCCAAAAGCGCTCGGGCAGCCGTCATCCGCAAGATGCTGGGAGCAAGTCAATATCGTGGGGCTCGTCAAGCTCCTGCACATGCAAGGGCACGTATGTCTAGGCTTGCCACCTCCGTGCCCTGCCTTCTGGGGAGAGAAGGAAACCTCAGCTTCGTGTGTTTCGTGGAAGCGTTTATGTTTTGCCTTCGTGTTGCCAGGTGGAGCTCCAGTCTGCATGTGTCTGCACAGCACACGTCTGACTGGTGATGCTGCAGCACATGTCTGAGGGATGATGACGCAGCACATGTCTGACCGGCGATGACGCAGCACATGTCTGAGGGATGATGACGCAGCACGTGCCTGAGCGGCGATGACGCAGCACATGTCTGAGGGATGATGACGCAGCACGGCCTGAGCGCGATGACGCAGCACATGTCTGAGGGATGATGATGCAGCACGTGCCTGAGCGGCGATGACGCAGCACATGTCTGAGGGATGATGACGCAGCACGTGCCTGAGCGGCGATGACGCAGCACATGTCTGAGGGATGATGACGCAGCACGTGCCTGATGATGATGCAGCACGTGCCTGACCGGCGATGACGCAGCATGCGGAGCTAAGCTGGAAGTGGGTGGCCCTCGCGCATCTGATCTGAAGCAGGAAAGGCTAGAAGCGGAGCGGGAAGAAGTCCGTGCGACCTTGGAGGGCAAGCTCGCGGCAAAGGAATCTGAGCTGCAGGCGACGAAGGTGGCGAGAGCGTCTCCTGCTGCAGCCCACAACGGCTCTGACCCAGTGCACAGCGCCTGCTGTTCAAGGGGCGTGCAGGGCGAGTCCGAGCGCGTGTTGTGGCCGTGCAGACGCGTCATTCGAAGGCCTGATCAAGTGTCCCGCGCACCTCATTGAACTTATTAGCTCTCAAGCGAAGTCCGCCATCTATACGGAATCCAAGGGCGCAATGCAGCCCCACCCCGCACAATAAAAAAAGGGTGGGCTCGACTCAATCAAGAATTGGGGGGGCTCTCAAGAATTGGGGGCCTCGACTCAATCAAGAATTGGGGCTCGACTCAATCAAAAAATTTGGGGGGCTCGACTCTATCAAGAAATTGGGGGGCTCGACTCTATCAAGAAATGGGGGCTCGACTCAATCAAGAATTGGGGGTCTCGACTCAATCAAGAATTGGGGGCTCGACTCAATCAAGAAATTGGGGGCTCGACTCCATCAAGAAATTGGGGGCTCGACTCAATCAAGAAGGGAGGGATAGATCCCTACGAAGGCTGTCGGGGAGGAGGGCCCTGTGCAGGCGCAGCTTGAGAGTAAGTTGAACGAGAAGGACGCGGAGCTTGCGCGGATGAAGTCCGGCCTTGAGCGATGCGCAGGAGAGCGTGACCAGCTGGAATCCGAACTTGCGCAGACGAGGGCCCACTTCACGGCCTTCCAGGTGCCGCCCTCTTCTATTCTCCCCGAGGTGGGGAGCCTCCCGTTCAAAGAGCATGGCCCTGCTTGCCTCCAGGCGTTCCGTTTTCAACTTCTCGCCTTGCAGATCCTTGCCCTCGAACTTTTACACACCACTGCTCTGGCACGGCTTTGTCCTGTGAAGAGAGGAGGTGCTCTCTTGCCTGGCTTGGAACGTGGAGGACATGCAGCTCGGCTCTTCTGATGCGGCTGGCTGAGTCCTGCGCGCGTACCTCCGCGTGCGTGACGCGGTCCTGACCCAGCTCAAAGGCGCGCGGCGCACGCGGCGCACGAGCGGGGCCGATCTCGGCGTCTGCGGTTTGGGAATGCAGGAGGAAGCGGCATCAAGTCAGAGGGTGGCAGAGGCCACCATCAGCAGACTCGGCGAAGAGAGGTGCGCCGTGGCTGTGCCCCTGCGGCCGCAGGCGCGATGCGTTGGTCGTGTTTGAGCCATGCAGCTCGGAATGTCCAACACCCCTGGGTGAGCCGACGGAGGCCTGGAGAGGGAAGGTGGTGGGGCGGCGCCCGTGGCGGAGGGCTCCCAGGGGAGCCAGGACAGGCCCAGCAACAGCCGCAGCCATCAGCGCTTTGTGAGGTGCTCGGGCGAGGAGTGTGGGTTCGTAGGAGCGAGTTCAAAGCGCAGCTCGAGACCCAGCTGGAGGAGAACAAGCGCCTGGAAGGAGAGAAGGTGGCCGTGACCCGCTTCATCTCGTGCGGCTCTAATGCCATGTGCACTGGCATCAGCGTTTCCGTCAGCAATGCAGTGCTCCCCCAAAAATCCAGCTATGCTATCAGTGTGCATCTAGCTTCTTTTCTGCCCCTTGTAACACGTGTATGACCCTTGTAGCGCTTATTGTTCTTTACTGCCCCTTGTAACGCTTTTCTTCCCCTTATAACGCTTTTCTGTCCCTTGTAACGCTTATTGTTCTTTTCTGCCCCTTGTAACGCTGATGGTATTGCTATTGTGCTACATATTGCTATATGAATACACTGCCCCTCACCCCAGGGCTGTGCTGGTACAACTAGCAGCGGCGTGCCAGGGTGTATCTCACCTCTGACCCACCTCGAAGCGGGTACGGGGTGTCTGCATAGGCTGCCTTGACCGCCGCCTTAGAGCAAGCCAATGCGAGTGTACATACGCTGCATGCTGACATGGAGAAAATGAGGTGCGCACCTCCTCACCCGAGGGCTCCTGTCCTCTGCACCGTCCTCGGCCCGCTTCAGAGGATGCGAGATCGGGCTGACAGCTGGACCAATCGGGTTCGTTGCGACCCTGATCTTCGTGTCTTCCTTTTGTGGACAAGGGCAGCACGACGGAAGGGCGATGTGGCGGCGTGTGCTGAAAGCAGACAGGATCACTTGGCGGAGGTACAGCGCATGGAACACGAACGCAGTGAAGAGCGCGAGCGGCTCTGTGCGGATATCGCGGAGCTTCAAGATGCGAAGCAAAAGGTGCATGGGCCTTACAGGAAGAGGTGCAAACTGTTCACAGGCATTTCAGTGTAGGCCTCACTGGGAGAGCAGCAAGAGGCGCGCGTAGGTTTTACAGCGTGGGCCTCACTGGGAGAGCAGCAAGAGGCGCGCGTAGGTTCTACAGCGTGGGCCTCACTGGGAGAGCAGCAAGAGGCGCACGTAGGTTTTACAGCGTGGGACTCACTGGGAGAGCAGCAAGAGGCGCGCGTAGGTTTTACGTGTGGGCCTCACTGGATAAGCAATACGAGGTGCAAGGGCCTTATAGTGTGAGCTTCACCGGAAGAGCAGCAATAGGCGTCAGGGCCTTACAGCGCGGGCCTCACTGGAAGGAAGGTGCGTGCGGCTTACAGCGCAGCCATAACACCAAGAGAAGCAAAGCAAAGGCGTGACAGACAGTGGGGACTCGACAGTGTGGCGGCTCTCCCCCGACTAGGCAGATGTGACGCCGGGGAACTTAACAGCGAGGCGGCCTGTCCCGCGCCAGGTGGAGGCCGAGTGTGCCATGCGGATTGATGAGCGAGACGCTGCGCTGCGACTCGTGGAGGACGTCACAGGTACTGGTGGCGCCACCTGGCATGCGATCACCGCTCCGTGGGAACATAACAGTACAGCATGCCGAGAGTGGCGGTGACTTACGCCACCTAGCAATGGTGAACGCGCGCGGAGAACGCTGCTTCTGCAGGTCACTGATAGAACTTCCACATGGCGCGGGGCGCACCAGGGAGGCTGAGAGAGCAGGAGCAGCGCACGGCGGAGGTGACGGCCCAGCTCGCGAGCGTGCAGGGTGAGCTGGCCGCATGCACGGTGCGTCGCTCCATCTTGCAGCCCGAAGTTGGTTCGATTGCTGTATGAATTAAGCCACGCGTGCTTGATGTATGGAATGTATTCCCCAAGAACATGTCTCTGTGGTCTTGGTGTCGAACAAGGCGGCGGCGGACTACTTGGTCAAGGCAGTGGATGCGGCCAGCTGAAGGTCTTAAACTGCTGTAGATAGAATTTGCTTAAGCTGGGAACAGAGTTTTAGAAGTTTCACAAACCAGAAGTCGTGACGCCTGCTGCAGTCTCTGTATTCTTCATGGGGACCTGAACAATGCTATATGTCAGCGCGGTATTGGACAATATTCGCGCCCTTCACTCGCGTACTTTGTCACTGAAGCTGCGCACTAATCTGGAAGTCCAGTTTCTGTTGTGAAATATCCGACCCCCGTAATTCGGAGATGAAGGCAGGGCTGCGATGGTTGTGGAGTGGGTGCAGGCGGAGCTCAATGCCGAGCAGCTGGGCAGAGCAGAGCTGCAGAAGGCACACGATGCGACCAAGGCACAGCTGGCGTTTGAGGTTGCCCTCAGCACTGTCGACCCCGCCCTGCTTTTGTCAAGTCTCCCCTGCAGCGAAGAAGCTTGCCAGGCGTCCATAAGCTTTGGTGTCTGTGGTCAAGATCGGTCGTTATGAGGCGTTGAGTGCATTTGGCACACAGGCGGGAATGGCATACAGGCGGGCAGGGGTCTCACCCATCTCCTCTTTTACCGCACCAGATTGATCGCAGTCACTTCCGACTCTCC
>LGRX02022445.1:0-33974 GCA_001247695.2 Cymbomonas tetramitiformis
CCTTCAGCACGGCGACTCCAGCGGGCGACCAATCCGCGGATTAGTCGCCTTTCAGCGCGGCGACTCTAGCGGGCGACTCATTCGCGGATGAGTCGCCTTCAGCGCGGCGACTCCAGCGGGCGACTCATCCGCGGATGAGTCGCCCTTCAGCTTGGCGACTTTAGAAAAAAACTAATTTGCATGCATTTTGGTTGCAGGACTTACTTTTACCCTCTTCGTTGAATGACGTGTTCAATTTCTCATGTCGCTGTAAGAGGTTATGTTCGTCGAATATTTCTAAACAAGACGTTAAGGATCTTCGCTCTGAATTCTGGACCTTGAACGTGGCATCTCCTAAAGAGAAAAGTCTTCAAGGAATGCAGAGACAATGGATCATATCTACCCTTAAAAAGTCGTCCGACTTTTCAGATCAAGATGCACCAGTTCTCAAATTTGCCATTGGCTCTCAGCGTGTGTGTCGCAAGTTTTATGAGAAATGTTTGCCGATATCTCATGGACGGTTGACGAAGCTAATAAAGGATTTATTTGCCGGAAGAAAACATAACAGGTAAACCAATTTACAGTTTTCCTGTAGGCTCCCATTCTTTGCATCAGATTCATGATAATAATATACATTTTTTCCCTTTTCAGGCTGCACGGAAACAGCAAACAAGTGCAAGTACAGGGCTTGTCATATATTCCAAAAAACTCTCTAAAGGTTTCAGCAGCGAAAACCTTTCTGCAGAAGATTGCCAAAGAGCAAGGTCAACATCAACCGGACAAGAAAGAAACACATCTGCCTCAAGGAATGACAAAGCTTGACGTCTACGAAAAGTTTATCGAAGAGCTTCCAGCCTTTGGTTCTGAGAGATTCAAGGTCAGTGAGCCATATTGGTATACGATCTGGAGAAAACACTTCAAGTGGCTTAAGTGTCCGAAGATTTGCAAGTTCTCGGAGTGCAAGATCTGCTCGACCGCAAAGCTTCACAAGCAAGTCGCCCCGGCCGAAATGAGAGGTATGTTAGAAAGAAAACCCAATCTTGTTCATGAGAGGTATGTTCAGAAAGAAAACACTGCTTGTTCATACACGTGACCACTTACCTGAATGTGTTTGCGTTGCAGTACGAATCGAAAATCTTTTGCAAGCTCATCGACTGGATGCAAGGGCTGAACGGGAGAAGTACTACAAACACATTCAGAAATCCAGCGCAGCAAAAGGCAACGCGAAGTGGTGGAAATATACTACCATGATCATCGATGGCATGACACAACGTACCACACAATTGCCTCACTTTCGTCGAATGCCCTCTTGGGTCAAAGACAATAAGGCATTGATAGATACCCACTGCATGGGGATACTCATCGAAGGCATCGGTCGTTTTATGGAATTCAATTTCAGTCATAACTACTCTGACAACTCGAACTATCTTGCGAACGTCATACAGCGGGCAGTAGCACGAGTTCATGCGCATCGACGATCGGGTGGGCATCCGTTACCGGAAGTATTGTATCTACAATTGGACAATGTAAGCAGCAATAAGAGCCACTTCTTGATTGCTTATTGTGCCATGCTGGTCAAACGTGGAATATTCCGCAAGGTGAAGATCAACTATCTGATCGTGGGACATACACACGAAAATATCGATCAGATGTTTTCAAGGTTTTCTGTGGCTTTGAGGAGGCTGAACGTTTGGGACATCGAGCATTTGATGGAGGTGGCTAGGAACTGCTTTAAGGATGGAGTAGTTCCGGAATGTCAACTGATCGATGAGGTGCACGATGTCAAGGACTGGATGCATGGATGCTATAACGAAGTGCGCGATGTCAGCTTCCAACATGCTTTCAAGATTTTTTCTGGCCCCACAGGCGACGTGTTAGTGCAGGCGAAACGTTATTCATTCGATCCAGTCTGGCTTCCAAAGGAAGGTGGGGTGAAGGTATTTAAGAGCAGCCTGCCCGAGGGCTCACCATGCTTTGTCGAGCCTAAATCCATTAACGAATTGAGCGCACGGAAACAAGCGAAGCAGCTTGCGACTTCCAGGAAGTCTACGAGCAATCCATTGAAAGAGATCGAGGATCTTGTCGTTCAATGCAAGAGGAATCTTTGCTTATGCATTCGAGGTAAGCACTGCACTGCTAGCGATTACGATTTGATTTGTCATATTTCAAATGTAAGTGGCCTTCTTAGTTTCTCGGGTTATGTTTTGCAGATGTCGCAACCACCGAGGAGGCGGAGCGGCTTCAATTTCTAGCCAAGCGCGCAAATACTTTTCTTGAAGGGTATGTTCAAATGCAACGTGACATTGCGGCAGGAACGTTCGAACTGAAAGAGAAGACAACGTGGGTGCTGCACGAGGCTCCCTTTGAGGTTACTGGACCCATGATGCCTGTTCCTTCGGGTGCTTTGAGCGCGAACGGGCGAGATGCGGAAGTACTGATTGTCGATGAGCCAATGGCTGATACGAATGATATTGAACGTGGATACACGGATGCACAACTGGCTGATTACGTGCAGGGCCTTCGGGACTCCGTAGCGGTTCACGTGCGCCCAGTACCTCGTCCTATCTACATCGGGGCACAAAAAATACCATTAGAAGACGAGCTCGAGATCATCTTGCGCAATACATTCTGGGAGAAACTGACGACCCGGACTACGATGTGAGCTACAGCAAGATGAAGAAAGGTAGCATGGCTGTGTTGATTGCTCCCGAATCCGAGAAGACTGCCCGGACGGAATACCCGTTTCGTATCGCTCTGGGAAGGAGCCGAGGATGGTCGAGATATCTGTACCTTTGTGAGGTACAAGAGCAGCTGCTAAATGAGAAAGGTGAGAAATGTTTGTTGATGTGATTGCGCGCGCAACCTGCTTTTAACATCACAACGTTTTATGTCAATCTAATATCTCTTTTATCTTCTTTCTGGTGCAGGAGAAAAATGTTTGCGGTGGTTGACTTGTGGTACATTTAAGCTCACGAGCGCCTCCCAAAAGGAGGCCCAGAATGCAGACTCCCGGCTTTCGAAGGAGAAGGCATCGAAACCTGAAAGTTTCCGGCTGCATCAACGTACCAAGCAGGTGGCGCCGTATACACCAAGCGAAGTATTAGTAGCATGGGACTGGGACACGGAAGAGGAGCGCCGAAAGATCAATGCAAGCACACAGCGATGGATCCCGGGTGAGCAATATGACTTGTTGGTCAAACGAGTCATCGCCAGCGACATGTCAAAGAGCTTTGAGCCGCCCCAGCATAGAACACCCAAACTCTTACTGCGCGACGCAATCATGCCATTAGAGGATAAAGAGGATAAAGAGGATAAAGAGAACGCGGAGGCTGAAGAGGGTGAGAGTTCGGACGAGGAAGCCTCTTTGTCGTCCTTGTCCGATGATGACGACCAGATGTGTGAATAACTCGATCAGTCCGATGAACTTGTATATAGAAGTTGTAAAACAATAGTATATATTGTGAATATCTAATGTTGAACTATCGTGGTATTACCACGTTTGATTTCCTTGCACTCATTTTACCTAGTTCATTTTCCTTGCACTCAGATTGTTCGGACGCCCAAGGAATCCTTGGGAACGCGTATCACATGGATGGAACAAACACCACATGTCTGCATGGTCATATAAAACTTGCTTTCACGGCATCCCTGTTCATTTTTTGCTTACGCTCACCATCCACCCACCTCCTACCAACATTCAAAGAACATGGACGCTCAGCGAATCAACCTGACGGTCGATCCGAAACATGTTTTGTTTTTTATTGTTCTGCCCTTCATCCGTGCGAGGTACGATAGGAGAAGGCAAGCGCAAAGGGATTCAGTTGCTAGAATGAGAAACGGCGAATGCCCAGAGTGTATGAGGAAGTATTTTGACCTTTGGGAGGACAAGAATCGATGGAACGATTTATGGCATAAACATTTTCATGAGAGGCACGACCCCGTGTGGCGTCGAGCCTTGGAGTTAGAACCAATCCGTCCCCGTTTTCGTCTGACACGCCTTGGCCGCCATCTGTTAAAACTGCAGAGTCACCCGAATTTTCACCCCGACAATCTCGATTGATGACCAGGTATATGTTTCTTTGTTTCTTTGTTTCTTTCTTTCTTGAGCAGGATTGCCTTGCTATCATCCTAGCCACAAATTCTTATCCACCTGTGAATTCTGTGTGCCCGCAGATGATGACACCATAGAAGCCAGTAAAGATGGATGGCCAGGTATGTGTTTCGGACGGCCAAGGAATCCTTGGGAACACCTATCGCATGGATGATACAACACAACACATGTTTTCATGGTCATATAAAACCTGCTTTCACGGCATCCCTATTCATTTTTTGCTTACGCTCACCATCCACCCACCTCCTACCAACATTTCAAGAACATGGACGCACAGCGAATGAAACTGACGGTTGATCCGAAACGTGTATTGTTTGATATTGTTCTGCCTTTCATCCGTGCGAGGCACGATAGGAGAAGGCAAGCACATAGCGATGCAATTGCTAGAATCAAAAACGGCGAATGCCCAGAGTGTATGAGGAAGTATAACAGGCCTATGTGGCATAAACATTTTGATGAGAGGCACGACCCCGTGTGGCGTCGAGCCTTGGAGTTAGAACCAATCCGTCCTTGGTTTCGTCTGACACGCTTTGGCCGCCATATGTTAAGCACGCTTTGGCCGCCATATCCTAAGCATATGCTCGATTATCTCGATCTCGAATGATGGCCAGGTATATGTCTTTCTTGAGCAGGATTGCCTTGCTATCATCCTGGCCACAAATTCTTATCCACCTGTGAATTCTGTGTGCCCGCAGATGATGACACCAAGCTCCTCGCACACACATCGCGGTGCATTGGCTACTTTGAAGAGGCACACGTAGAATAATAACAATAAGAATAACACATAGACTTCGATATGCAACGAGGTTGTGTCATTGTGAGATGACCTTTTGACAATAGTAGGGTGAGATTTGTACTTTTTATGTAACATGTCTTACGTTGGTTTGTAAAATGTCACGCATTATAAAGCCTGCCTATATCTTCATCAGCATTCATTTCTCGCTTTCGCTCACGATAGACCCCACCTCCTACCAGTGAGCGACACACCCAGATGCCAGACTACTACATTGTCCTTTTCCGTTTTGTGCTTCCCGCCATCCGGGAAAGACGCCGTTCCCGCGAGGAATGCTTTTTGCACGCATGGGTAGAAGAACGATTTCTGTGGGCCCTTGAAACACGAGTACGCATTACATGCCCCGATATCCCTGGCACATTTACCTCAGAAATCATTGTGTTTCCTGTGACACTTGCGCGGTTTTTTTTTCATCCTCGGAGAATTGTGAACGACGACGTCGGCGGCTTGAGAGTCAATGAGGCGTCCTACTTTAATCGGACTAGCTGGATTTCCGGTATGAATTTGTATCGCAGTTTTAACGAACTCCACCGACGGTGGTTATATGATCACCATTGGGCCTGGTGCAACGGTTGGTTTCGCAACCTCCTTGACTATGACGCTGATGGTAACGAATTCGTCTATGATCGTGAATACGACCGGCCCTGTTGCGCTGATTGCGGAAGGTCAGATTCACTTGTTATGCGAGTGACTTACCCACATCGATACATATGTGTCGACCGCGCGAGTTGCGAGTTCTGGCAGGATACCGATGATACCGAAATCCCAGAGTTGCTGTCCTCCGACTCCGACTAAGGTATACATAAAGCTCAATACCTCTTACACAGCCTTCATTTCTTGCTTTCGCTCACCATCGTGCCACCCCGGCCACCTCCTACCATTCTGAGAGCCACCCGTCTGATGACAGCCCACGGCCACTTTCTCCTTTTCAGATGCGGCACAGAGGTCACCTATAGAAGTGTAGCTAGCATTACGAAGCACAATCGAGGTCTTACTGACAACACCTTCGACTAGACGTGAAGAATTACAATCGCTGACCGTCTACACGGATGTGCCCGACAAGTGCGAAATCTATATAATATGGGACCTAAGTTTCCGTGTCGTTGCAAGCGATCATGGCCTGGTGCAACGGCTGATTTCGCAATCAAGTTACCTATGATGGAGATGACAATATATTTTATGCTCGCTTATACACCTGGGCTTGTTGCCATGATTGCGGTTCTCAAAGCACAGTTCTTGAATAATGTAATAATGTAATAATGTAATAATGTAATAATGTAATAATGTAACATACAATGATTATAAAAAATGTGAAGATCGGGGTTCTTATACCATTGCTTGTACCATACACGTGACTTATGATATTTTTGTTGCCCGCATCGAGAAGAATTGTTTTCTAGAATAGATGGGTGGTGGCTAAAGCCACCGATTGAGATTCGACCATCAATTCAAATCAAGACGAGTCATCCGCCGACAGTCGACAAGGTCAGTGCAGATGTACCCGTCGCCAATACGGGTAAGATCCATATCAACGCGTCGGCATCGACTGCAGGCAGGCCTCATAGACAACTCGTACCGCGACGGGTAGATCCATTGAGGATCTGCATGCTCGTTGTAAAAGCCGTTGTACCAGGCCCAATGATATTCACGAAGCCATCGTTTTTTGAAGTCGTCGAAATCGATGTAGTCTAGCCGGAATCTGAAGTTGTTTGACATGCCAGGTCCTTGCCAATGGAACCCTTCATCGTCGTAATATGGGGCTTCAAAGTTGGAGGTAGGGAATATCTGCAAGAAATTTCCCCAATCACGAACATCCCCCAATCGACTTCGAGCAGATCACGTAATTCATAGAAATAGTGAGCCAAAGTTACAGGCATCCAAACATCACCAAACATGCCCGAAAACGTCAAAACTTGTTCTTCCAACGCCCACAAAAAACGTTCTTCGACCCATGCCTGCACAAAGTATTCCTCACGCAATTGACGCATTTTCCGAATGTAAGGAAGAACAATCCCAAACAGGACGTAATGGGTATCCGCCATTCTTGATAATGCAAAGATGAAGCGGTGTGTCTTCCAGGAAGAAATGGAAAATGATCCTCCTAAAGGCCTCAAGCGATTTAAATATTGCCAAGGAGGGCTTGGGCCTCTCAAGGTAAATGCCGCAAACCAATAGGATGAAACCAACAATCACAAGATTGGCCAAGATAAGATTGGCCAAGATAAGATTGGCGCGGACAAATGTTGGCCCAAGATTGGCGCGGATTGCGAGTTCTGGCAGGATACCGAAGTCCCACAGTTGCTGTCCGACTCCGACTCCGACTAAGGTATAAAAGCTCAATACCTCTTACTTAGCCTTCATTTGCTGCTTACGCTCACCTTCGTGCCACCCCTGCCACCTCCTACCAGAGAGTGAGCGACGCGCCTCTGCAAACTCGTGATGCCTCCAGTGTTAAGGTTTGGTGTGCATCGGAATCGTGCCAGTATCGATGTAGATGCCATTCATCGCCATGTGATGGTGCACATGCCATGCCCCGAATGCAATTTGCACCAGTGGACTTTGACAACGATGGCAAACCGCCCTGTCCGCCGCCCGCCGATGCCTCACAGGCATGATCTGATAATGGCTATGTGGCGCTTTACCCGACGAACTCGGTTTTATCTGTTTTTTGAATTGGTAGAGCCGGAACGCTATCCCGATCGCGCTGAATATGCACGGGGTGAAGCGTGGATGACTCCGCGATTAATGGTTATTCCAGTCGACGTTGTACGCCTATTGGTCTGTTGGTACCAGAATGACGAAACGACACCTTTCGACGAGTACTGTATCAGTTGCGATTGCCTTAGTTGAGCAGGTATAAAAGCTCAATACCTCTTACTTAGCCTTCATTTGCTGCTTACGCTCACCATCGTGCCACCCCAGCTTGACACTAGCAACTAACAACTGACCACGCTCAGGCAAACTCGTCATGAAATGCGATTATTGTGACCTTCCTGCAAACGTTCGCATATGGTTTAATGCTGGTTCGCATCTTGTTGCGATAAATGAGCATACCGAACATTTCGCGTGTATGCGTTGTTCTTACGAAATATTCATGTGCGAGGAAGCAATGGACGACGAAGACGGAGTATACTGGGAGCTGATAGATTAGTAGACCATTACTTTCCGGCGTCTGAAAGGCGTGGAATGAACTAATTCGAGATCGCTTGCCTGGTAGCAACTTACGTACTTTGCAATGTAATAGTAACGCTATGATATGTTGTACGACCAGCTGACTTATGGCTTTTGCGACATATATATATTGTAACACTACTAACACTAGCAAACATTCTACTTGTAATTAAACGAATATACACCGTTCATGCAACAATACCCGTGTGATGATAGTTGTATAGCCGCGTTTTTTGACGCGGGGCTTGTGTTTATGAACACACCCAATCCAAAAAAGATATCTCTCTCCGTTGATTGCTCGATGATCACTCGAACCACAATGGCAAACCGCATAATGAAGGCATACCGTACCGCATAAACGCATACCGCAACCTACGTGGCTGCCACGTGTCTGCATTATACTGCGCGTTATGATGACGTGGCAGGTCACCCGTCGTCTATAAACCGAGAATAGTAACAGAAAAACACCGTCTAAAAACATGCATACTGGTTCACCTATCCCCAATAGTCTGTTTCAGCCTGACCACCTTGTTCAACAGCGAATCCAGGGGCACCCACGGTGCACTGGCCTAACTGTAAACACGTTTGCGTCACTAAGAGCTAATTAGCGACGGCATCAGCTTGGACAGCGACAGCGACAGGGCAAATCAGCAGTGAATGACCACCTTTATGAGTAGGTCATATCCTGCGGTCCCTCTAGTTGACCACCTTGTCCAAACGGCGAATCCAGGGACACCCTCGGTGTACTGGCCTAACTTGTAGGCAAGTGTGCGACCTAGCTAGAAGCTAATTAGCAGCGGCATCTGCCTGGGCTGACTAATTAGAAGTGGATCAGCAGTGAATCACTACCTGAATGAGTGGTCTTTTATCCTGCGGCTCCCCTGACGGTACCACCTTGTCTGACGGCGAAACCAGGGACACCCACGGTGTACTGACCTAAGCTTGAAGCAGGAGTGTCTCCAGAAGAGAATTAGCAACAGGGCAGAAGTCCTCTCCGGAGGCCTTTCGGCCAGTTTTCGAGAAAACATTTGTTTTTCCCTGTTTTGACATCTTTTTGCATACTTAAGGGTCAAAATTCTTTCGGTCAATCTTCGGCCAAACCCTCTTTTTGGGAGACTCTCTCGGCCAGGGGCCGGTCAATCGCGACAGGACTTCTCCCCTGATTAGCAACGGCATCAGCCCTGAAGGCAACGAGTGGGTCAGCTTTATATATTACTTACTGTTCTGGCAACGGTATCTGGTGAATTCAGGCGTCATCTGTGCACTTGCTCAGCTTGGAGTACTGTTGGTTATTTTTAGACCTGTGGATTAACCGCTGATGCTCTCTTAGCCCTCCTGCGGCTCTTGGCAACTTGTCACCTTCGGTGAGGCCCCTATGACACCGGTTACCTTCTTGATGAGCAGTGGCGTTGCGAATCCAGGGGTGCTCAGCACACTGGCTTAGCCTTTGGCCCTGCATAGCGACCTGCACTCTTGGTTATCTGGGTGAGCAACGAGCCCTCATGGCAACTGTTGTCAGACTCTTGATGAGCAGTGGCGTTGCGAATCCAGGGGTGCTCAGCACACTGGCTTAGCCTTCAGCTCTGCGTAGTGACGTTTGTTTCTGGTACCTTGGCTGAGAACGAGTTTCCATGACAACTTCTGTGCTCTTGATGAGCAGTGGCTCTGCGAATCCAGGGGTGCTCGGCACACTGGCCTAGCCTTAAGCCTTTTTCACACGAATATCCTGCATTCGCCGCTGATCCAGAGTGCCGAGACATATTGTTACGCCTTTGGGCCTGTGCTGGTCACACGCGTCTCGCCCTCCTACTTGTCCAGGACGGTGGGAATCCAGGGGCACTGGCCTAAACCAGCCTGAATTAAGCCTGCATTCTACTGGTGAACGAGCTTTACGCTGAGAGAGGGCACACCTCCTTGGCCCCACTCGTCGAGCATTGACATAGCACTTGACCACGGAGGGTGAGGCAGAGTTGAGCACCGCCGCTGTCCAGTCCTCAGAACGGGAGGCTCGGCGATTGGCTCGGGAGAGGAACACTCAGAGGCGGATCACTGGCTATATGAGCACAGGGGGATCGGCTCCAGAATCCAGTCCCTCGACACCAGTATCACCACCACCACCAGCAGCAGCAACAGCAGCAACAACACTTGGAAGAGGAGTGGCAGCTTCAGTGCCTGCAGCCAGCAATTTTCTTTTCGCACTCGATAGCTTAGACGATATGGACCAGGCTGACAGAGACAGTGATGGACTTGATAAAACGGACTCGAAACTTCGCTACACTGGTGGCAAGAACGAGGATAGGGCAGCTTTCATCAGGCGTTTTGTGGAGATGGTGGGGAGAGTGCAGCGAGCTCATGAGTCCAGGATACGCAGGCACATGAGGTCAGCAGCTTTCCAGGGGCTCAGCCCACAGGCGAAACAGGCCCTGAAGGACTCTAAGCCAGATTACAGGTCATTATGGGATCTCCTGCCCTCGATTCTGGCAGGGGATGATCATGCCACTTCGGTCGCTTACGACTGGTGGTGCGCCGCATACTTGAAAAACGGCCTCATGGCTTCCCACGCGTTTCACGTCTTGAAGGACATCTCTGAGAGGGACTCTTTCCAGGGCTCGGTGCGCTGTGCGCTGCCCCCTTTTCATGAGATGAGGCCAGGGGAGACATGGGCAGTCTGCAGAAAGTACCAAGATGGTGATGCTGATGGTGAACCATCTGACGATTGGGAAGTGGAGGGAACCTCGACCAAGCAAGGGTCTCACAGGCACGGATGGCACGGAAGATTCTCTGTCACTATTTCTGGGCTCTGAGGGCTTTCGTTGCAGAACTTGAGGCCAAGTTTCTGATGAAGGGCACCAAGGAGAAGGAGGACCTGCTGGTGGCCAAGTCGCAGACCCCCGAGCAAGATGGCCTCGCCTACGTGAAGAGCTGCCGCCGCAAGGAGTCCGCGCTCAACGCTGGTAAGAGGGTGGAGGACTCCATCATCAGGCAGGACATCGAAGGATGCGTCAAGGGACTACGCATCAAGGAGTACAAGGAGCGCGTGTCCGAGCAGCTGCGAGTCAGCCATCCTGCCCCCAACAAGGTGACGTGGGAGGACCTGGAGGTCATCGTAGAGGACCTAGAGGTCCAGGACAAGCTGAATAACGATGCTGAAGCCTGGGCATTGACTCTTCAGTAGGAGCTCACGCGCAGGTCAAGCTGCGTCTACTCCTGCTACGAGGCGAGGCAGCTTGGACTTGACCTCCTCGAGCTGGTGGCTGCCATGAGGCGCTCTGGTTCTGCCAGGAGAACTGGGGACAGGCGTAAGGACAACAAGAAGAAGGAGCCGGCCCAGCCTGCCAACGATGACGCGAAGAAGCCACCGAGGGAGGCGAGCAACGCTGAGAGGGACAAGTCCACCTACAGCAAAGTTCCGCCACCTGACGCTCCCAAGGACAAGCAGTGCAAGTGGTGTTTCACACGCTTGTGGCACACCCCAGACCGCTGCTGGACTGGGTGTCGCGACTCCCAAGTGCCCCCGGACTTCCACAAGAACCGGAAGAACTCGAGGTACCCAAACGAGGTCAAGAACGCCAAGCTGCGCGAGTACAACATCGCGCACCGCTTCGACAAGCACAAGATGGGGATCACCACCGAGGAGTGGCTCAAGCTGCTGGAGGCCAAGCAGCAGCAGGTGGCAGCCAGTGCCGAAGTGAAGGAGAAGCTCGCTGCTGAGCTGTCAGGTTTGCAGGCAGCAGTGCCGGCCAAGGGAGGCAAGAGCACAGAGGCACAGGCCCAGTCAGAGGCGAGCGATGGCGACGCGGAGTACCACTCCAACTTCAACGAGCGAGCAGAGTACGATGTGGACGAGCGCGAGTGCCCCACCGATGAAGGGTTGGGTGGCAGCGGTCGCGCTGGGCCGCGCCATGCACCAGAGCTTCAGGCTAGGGCCGCAATTGCCCTGGGGAGTACGCAGAAGAAATTTCCAAAATTTTATCGATTTTTGACAAATTGTCATACTTAAAATTAAAATTTTGCGCCTGCGGCGGGCAATTTTGGGTTCGGGCCGAGACGGGCCGAAATGTGGTCGAAGTAAATTCCCAATGCGCCCCGAGTCACCTCCGCGGAAGATATCTACCCTGCCGTGATGGGCAAGGTGGCGAGGCCAGAAGGACGGGTCGTATCATCAATCTTATGCAAGGGGCTTGCAGCCCAGGCCTGTGGTGAGGACGGACCGCGCACCCCACTATGTGGTGAACGTGGTGGGAGAACCATTGAGGGCTCTTCCCACCATCATGGCAACGCAAGGATCTAGAGCATTCCGATCAGCGAGAATGGGCACCGTTGTGCGCAGCGCCGACGAGGACACTGAGGAGGAATCCCGAGAGGTGAACCTCGACGAGAAATCGCGAGCCATGGGCTACAGTGCAAGTGAACTACGCATGGCGGATGGCCTGAACGACGTAGAACTGGCAAGCATTCTGGGCTTGGCCATGGATCGCAGGGCTATGGAGCTGTTGATGGCGGTCGTAGAAGCGAGCAGGAAGGGACTTCCTCACAGCGAGGAGTCCCCAGTGGCGGAGAATTCCCCAGGACAGCCTGTCGCTGTAGACAACAACTGGGCAGACCATGCGAGGTCGGACCTTCAGCAGAGACAAGCTTTGCTGGCGGAATGGGTTGGAAATTCAAACGCATACACTCAGCAGGTGGCGAAGACTATGAGTCACCGTGACTGGGAAGAGAAGTTGCAGACGATGTGCTCGCAAGGGCAGAAAGGTGCACAAGGAATCGGTGCCAAGCGACAGAGCGCGGGGACCACGAAGAAGAAGGAGTGGCAGCTCTACGCCATTGAACAATACCGTCTGAGGCACAAGAGTCACTTCGTGAAGGAGGGCGCGACCCAACCAGCACGCGCTGAAGTGCCTGCTTGGAGTCCGCCTGGTAAAGACAAAGGAGATGAGAATTCCGAGGCTTGCATGCACCGCCAGATTTGTGGATTTGGTGACCAGCGTTGCAGAACAGCAGGCTGACCGCGACAAGCATCGAGGCACACATGATGATGCGTGGTGTCTCAGATGGCTGAAGTCCGATGGCAGCGTGAAATTGCCGGAGGATGAAGTTCGCCGAGTAAAGAGGCGCGCAGCACGGCACCGATGGGATGCGGCCACGGATGAGATCTACATGATCACACTGTCAGGCAAGGAGGTGAGCGGATACCAAAGCCTGCCGACCGTTTGGCATTGGTCAAGGAGTACCACTCCAGGTAGGACTGGCCATTGGGGTATAAGGCGCACACAACATCTTTTGTGGCAGCGACATTGGTGGGCTGACCTGAAGAAGGACGTGGAGGCGGTGGTCACTCAGTGTGAGACCTGCCAGCGAGTCAAGACTCATTACGCGAGGGAAGAGGCGGTCTTGTCCCCTTTGGAGATCGTATCATTCATGTATCGTTGGTCATTGGACTTGGCGTGGCCTTCAAGCGTTCAAGGAGGGTAACGAGGTCTGGTAACAGCAGGGTGCTCATCATGACCGAGCACTACACCAGATTCATAGTCTGTGTACCCATCCCCAACAAGGAGGCAAGCACCATTGCGGCAGCATTTCGCAGTCATGTGCTGGCTGTCTTCGGGGCGCCAGCCGAGTGCTTGGTGGATGGAGGCAAGGAGTTCGAGGGTGAGTTCGAGCAGCTATGCAGAGACTGTCTGATAGACAGGAGGGTCACCTCACCAGACTCACCAGAAGGCAATGGTCTCACTGAGCGAGTAGTGCGCACGATGAAGTTCTGTTTCAAGAAAATCGCCTTGGAGAAGGGCCTCGACTACGAGTGGGACGAACAACTCTAGCCATTGGTGCTGAGCTACAATGCAGCACGCCAGGAGTCCACAGGAGTGGCACCGTTCACCTTACTGTTTGCCCAAGAGGCAGTGGTGCCGCCAGATCTGAAGCAGGCGCCTAGCATGGACTTCAGTCCGGAGGTCAGCGACGACAAGGATACCCGAGTCAAGGACCTCCTTCAGAGAGCACAGGTGGTGAGGCGGTTGATGGTGCATGCTGGCTGCAGTCTGGAGATTGCGCAGCACCGTGACACTTTACACTATGAAGGAAGAAGGGGTGGTGGTTACGAGCCTAAGCCACATCAGTTCAAGGCAGTGTCGCTGTCAAGGCCTAATTGACCGGTCCTGGACCTATCGGACCCCCCAAATCGTGCCTCGGACCTATTGGGGACCTGTCGCGCGTTTCCGATCGGACCTATGAGCAGAATTGGCGATTCTGGCCCTGACCGTGTGGACCTATGCGGGACCTATCCATAATCTGCCACCATTGTACCGGTCCCAGACTGCCGCGTGGACATATGGGGGACTTATCCCATAATACAACTATTCGTGAGCATCCAAGATCAATATGCATCCGTCCGTTTCTCCTATTCGTCGATATGATATATGTGGATTTGCAGACGGTTTCGTTTCGAGGTTTCTTCCCGGGACACTTCACAAAACACACTCGACTTTACTATGCGGCATTCAGCACATCAGATATTTCTCTTGGTTTTATTTGTCTTTTTAGTTATTATACAATCATGTTTATGGGTAATGGTACATTAATTTATGTGTGTATTGATTTTGCACTTTATCTCCCATAGAGTATTATGCGCATTACTTTGAATTTAATAATTTTGACGATAATGCCAAAATCTTCGACCTATGCGAATTCGACCTACCCGATACTGTATAAGACTTGAATCCGGCCATATATGTGTGTTAAATTCAGCTCTCTCTCTCTCTCTCTATGTGTGTGTGTGTGTGTGTGTTAATTCCAGCCCTATATCGATCTCGATATATGAGATGAATTCAGCCTCGTTCCGATGTTCGGCTGAATTTTTGGTTGGACCGTGTGGACCGCTCGCGGACCTATCGACGTTTCATCACGGACCGTGCGGACCGCTCACGGACCTACGAAATGTTTAAAACGGGACCTATGTCCGATAACTCATGACAGCGACACTGGTTCAAGGTGGGGGACTTCGTTTACATCAGACAGAAGCCTCGCAGTGGCATGGAGGTCGCCACCAAGTCCGCCATTCTTAAGCTGGCCAAGATACAGCGAGATGGTGTTGTGGTGCTTGAGGACGCCACCAAGTTGAAAGAGAAGAGCACTGTGCAGAGCATTGCGCCATGTCACCTACAGGTGAAGGATCAGTATGACTGCAGTGCAGCCGTGCCCAGCAGACATCTTGCATGCGAGGTGTGCAGGAAGGCTGATGGAGAGGCAGAGATGTTGTTGTGCGACACGTGCAACAAGGGGTACCATTTGTGGTGTCTTACCCCAGCACTGGATGAAGTACCAGAAGGTGAGTGGCTATGTTCTGGGTGCTCAGGCACGAGGATGCAAGCTGCTAACGCTGAGGTGCAGACCCAGGAAACTAAGGGCTCTTGCGTCCTGGAGGACAGATTGGGGATGAAGGAGCAGCAATTGAACGAGAAGCTGTCCCCAGACATGCGCCTGCTGCCAGCAGACGTGGGTCCCCGTCGCGTGGTGAAGGGAGATAAGTTTCAGCCATGGCAGGCTATCTCATCAAGGGAAATGATGCTGGAAGAGAAGGACTTGTTCCTTTACATGCCAGACCAGGTGGACTGGGGCAGACAGGACAAGCTCTCAGAGGCTGTGAAGATCTCGCATGCCTGGACATTGGAATGAGGGACATCGCACCGTGCTGAGCAAGAAGTATCGAGAGCAGAAAGTGATGGCGAGGCAACTGAGGGATGCACCTCTGGTGCCTGCCTTGGCTGAAGAAGAGATTGAAAAACGAGGAGAATTAAGACATATGACCAGGGCCCAGGTGCGCGAGGCTAGCGCGCTACAGTGGGGACTTGAGCTTGTCATCACGGTGCCTTACGAGGTGAGACGCCTGACGACAGAGGTGGACTGGAAGTCCATCGATGGCGTGTGGGACCCATGGGCAGGTACTGGGGTCATCAGTGAGGTGATGGTGGAGCAATGGCCACAGTTGAGATTTATGAACAATGACTGGAACCCTCAGCTGGGTTGGTCTGAGGCGCGTGATGCACTTCAGCCAGGTAACTATCGCATATGGAAGGAGAAGTATGGTGTCTGTGATGCAGTGGTGACCTCTCCTTGGTTTGCCGCGTTGGATATCGCGTTTCCATTGGCAGTTATGGCCAGCCGCGTGGTGGCCTGCGTGCATGTTCCCTCTTATTATCTGACAGATATGACCGAAAGCAGAGCCGTGTACTTCAGACGATTAAGTCAGTCTGGACGCCTGCATGTGATCGGACATCTGGAGCATGGACCTATTGGCCGCAGGTGTATGTGGGTCTTGGTGTTCAAGAACCCTTTGGTCAGAGCTAGAATGTTGCAAGGTGGAAAAGGTGAAGGCATTGGCATGTTTACCTTCAGTTTGGGCAAGTTCATGGCAGATGGAGATACGACTGAGTATGCTTAGGAACAAGCCCATATTTGACTCTGTGCTACTGCAGGCAGCAGCTACAGATAGGGGATGTTGGAAATTTGGGCTTGTGTATAAGAGCTTGGCATGTGATCTCAGAATATCAGAATTTCAAAAAATTTGCAGCTCTACGATCGTGTGCTGTGTTAAGATATGCCTGGACGATTACCGACACATGTGAATGTTAAAGACAAGTTTGATACCTACGCGCGAGTGTTGAGGTTGCTCGGGTCTAGCAGTATTCGTCCCATCATATGCACGCGTTTGCGACAGCTGTAACAAACGCCGGCCTCCCATGGTACCGTGCCGGGTTTGTCCAGCTAGTGACAGGCGTGACAGATATGACAAGTATGACAGGTCTCGCGTGAGATGACTGCTCGAGAGAAATAGACTTGGTAAAGAAGATATGGTCATTATCAGGTGACCGCGAAGTGATACTGTAAGAGGATATGACAGTTACAAGTTTGCCACTGACGTGTCAGTCAGAATGCGGTAAACGGTAACATTGTTAAAGCTGGCATGGAATAATGACTTTCTATTGGCTAGATGAAGATTTCAGGGCGGAAGCCTGTTACAGTTTTTGCAGATGTGACAATGACTCGAGATATAAGTAAGCTCTGACCGCAGGTCAGGACTAGAGGACTCATTATTGTTTTGCCTTCGCAAGTGCTAGGTGGCTGTTCGCGTGCCAGTGCTAGACCGCTAAGACAGTTCTGCTCACAGTTTTGTACAATAATTCGTACTTTTGGTTATTATGTTGATCTTTATTTGATGAATATATTTTACTGCTGTTTTTATCTTTTTACATGTTGGAAATTTGGGCTTGTGTATAAGAGCTTGGCATGTGATCTCAGAATATCAGAATTTCAAAATTTTGTAGCTCTACGATCGTGTGCTGTGTTAAGATATGCCTGGATGATTACCGACACATGTGAATGTTAAAGACAAGTTTGATACCTACGCGCGAGTGTTGAGGTTGCTCGGGTCTAGCAGTATTCGTCCCATCATATGCACGCGTTTGCGACAAGTAGCGCCCCTTTGATGTACTCCATGCGCGGAACCCCCACCTCCACGAGATCCATATACCAACGCGCCTGCCTGCGGCTGAGCTCCCTACCAGGTTCCATCAGCCATTCAAGGGGGCGGTGATCGCCTTGAATGCGGAAGTTGGTAAAAATGAGGTAATGCCGCCAGGTGACCGTGGTACAGTGGTGCAGGGCACCTAGTTCTCGTTCACCGGTGTGGTAGTTCTGCTCGGCGGCTGAGAACTGGCGGCTCTCGTACGCTATCACGCGTAGGCCGAGGCCATCCCCATTGTCCTGCATCAGTACTCCCCCAAGGGCGATGCCGCTGGCGTCCGTCTGCACCACGAAAGGTGCTGTACCGTCTGCGGCACCCTTGATGTTGGGTAAGGCGAGTACTGGTGCTGAGGTGAGGGCCTTCTTCAGCTCCTCGAAAGCCCACTGCTGCATGGGGCCCCACTCCCAGGGCACGTCTGACTTGGTCAGACGGGTGAGGGGTTGAGCGATCTCGGTGAAGCAGTGTATGCACCTGCGGTAGTACCCCGCCAGGCCCAAGAACTGCCTGACGTGGGTAACTGTCTCCAGCTCAGGCCAGTCCCTTACTGAAGCCACCTTATCATGTTGGGGTCTGCAGCCATCCGCAGAGATGCAGTGGCCAAGGAAGCGCAGGGACTTCTTCAGCAGTTGGCACGTGGACCTCTTCAGGAAGACGCCCTTCTCCCTGCACGTCAGGAGCAGCTGCTTGACGTGCTCGTAGTGTTCAGCGGCGGTGTTGCTGAAAACGACGACGTCGTCAATGAAGATGCGGACGAAGGGAAGATGGCCCAGAGCCCGCTGCATCCGTCGTTGGTATTGAGACGGGGAGTTCTGCAGCCCTTGTGGCATGGCCAACCACTCGTATGATCCCATCTGGGTGGTGAAAGCAGTCTTCTCCACATCTCCTGGAGCCATCGGGATTTGTCAGAAGCCATCCACCGCGTCGAATGAGGAGAAGAATTTAGCACCCTGCATCTCGTCAAACATCATCTGGATATCCGGGAGAGGGTACTTGTCCTTCACTGTCTGGCGATTGAGGAGTCGGTAGTCAATCACCAGTCGCAACTCCTTGGGATTCCCTGGCTTGGGGACCATCAGGCAGGGAGCTGCGTATGGACTGGACGAGGGTCGTATGTAACCCTTGGACATCAAGGTCTCAACGCGCTCTCGGAGTTGGCGGAGTTCCTCCGCGGACTTCTTGTAGATGCGCTGACAGGGTGGCCCCTTTTTGCTCAGCTCAGGGTCCAGGTGAATGTTGGCCTCGTCTTGAGGGTCGTGTCTCAGACCATCGATGTCCGGCAGGGCAGTCGTCATCTCCTTCTCATACTCCGGGCCCCAGAAGTCTTGGAACTTGAGAGTCCACTCGGGGTCCACGTCCGCGTCTTCAGTGTCCGCAGCAGGCTTGGCAAACCATCTTCAGTGTCGACAGCCGTCGCTGCGAAGGCGGAGGTCTCATCGCTCTGGGATTTCTCGGCCATCATGAGCCAGGCGGGTTGTATCCCAGGGTCATCGTTGCCGCGCATCTTTTGCGTTTCCGCGTACACCAGGTACTTCTTCAGCTGGGCAGGGGTCAGGAACACCTCGTCCACCAATCCCGCACAAGCGGTGCCCTTTGGAGACTTGTCTCCAGGTGCCTTTCCAGGAGAGCAGCCTGTAATTGTGACGCGATCCCCAACCTTGCCGCCGCGGGACTTCCTGAGAAAGGACACAGAACCGTTTCCCTCATAACCCAGGGTTACAGGGGAGTGGCTGCGCAGCCATCTTCCGCCGAGGATAACGTCCACTTGTATGCCCAGGGGAAGAATCCGAAGGGCCAGGGCGTTCTCCGTGTAGGTGCCCGTGGTAGTATGCGTGTTGAACTTGGCGTACGCGGTAGCGCCTGTGATCTTCACAGATCCGTCCGCTAGTGGCTACTGCCCCGTGGAACAGTACTGTCACAAGTACTAAGGTTGAATCACTCTAGCGGCCATCTTATAAGGCTAGATCGGTCAGTTGACAGCTTAGAAAAATCATTTAGGACCCTATTGATTTGTTTTCGACGATACTATAGAGTAGAAATGGATTTAGACACGCTTTTATACGGCATGCTTTCAAGGGGTGCAAAGCCTGAAAATTAATTAATTCGCACAGTACTGTGACAAGTACTGAACACTAGAACCCTTGGGAGACCCTCTTCCGAGGCCTTGGAGGTCAAACCAACCACCATGTTTCGAAATTGGAAGGTATGTAAGGTATTTCGCAACTCACTTGCGTGATTGATACGGATTCGGCCCCGCACGGCGATGGCATATGAGCCACACCCGCCAGAAATCGGAAATTCGTTTTTTTCGAGGATTTGCTTTTTTGAATTGGCTCCGCGCGAACGTGTGGCATAAGCACATAAGTCATGGTACGCCGGTCGTGAAGGCTTCTAAAATACAATATGTATGTATAGTTGGCCAGTTTAAGTGCGCATGGCCTATCCATGTGCATAAGATGCATTAAGCGTGTCATTCATATCGAAAGGTGTGGTGGCCGCTCAACGCCCAATTATACCATTTCCCCCGCACCCGCACCCTAAGCCAAATCGGCCATAACTTCCTCGATACATGGAACCATGTGACCTATAAAGTGTTATATCACATCCATGTACCTCACATGGCATCCTAATATGAATATACGGCATCTTAATGGCGGCAACCACCCAAATATCCAGCCAGGATCAACTACAACTCAGCTGCTAGACCCACTCACACGTTAAATTCCCAAAAAATATTTCCCCTCACATAAGGCTACACAATTAGTTTCTCGTAGTCCAAAATATCATTTTGAATCATATTTGGGCGATGTACGGCGCTAGGGTACCCGTTGCAATAATTACGAGCATGCTACTTGCGTATGGGTACTGGTACTCTGTCTGCCAGGCCCTAGCACCTCGTCCCCAACACTCAATCATGCACCTCAAATACCAACCATGCCCAAATCAGTACGTCTCATAGTCCGGATTATCATATTGAGTCATGCCCGTGCGATATGTGGCGCTAGGGCGCCCGTTGGGGTGATTCCCAGCATGCTACTTGCGTACGCGTAGCTACACCTCAGCTGTCTGTGAGGTCTTAGCGCATATCCGACACTCAACTATGCATCCCCGACAACGTATAGGCCCCGTTCGATGCTGGTTATAGTCCAAAATATCATTTTGAATCATATTTGGGCGATATACGGCGCTAGGGTACCCGTTGCAATAATTGCGAGCATGCTACTTGTGTATGCGTACGGGTACTCTGTCTGCCAGGCCCTATATTAACTCAAATGTACTGGAAACGGAAACTGCGCCGCCAACCCTGATCGGCTCTTAAATACTGATCTACCTATTGAAGTCTTCCGATCTTGTCTCATTTAACATCTGTCACTCTGATCTCAATCTACTGCTAATTTCCCGCCTAATTACAGTATTCGATCAGATGACGCATGACAGGCAGGTAATTCAAATACCTCCTGGCACAATAAGCTCTGGGAACAAGAGTAGTTTTAGACCGGACACCTTGAGTATCGTACATAATGCCTACGATGACGGCGACAGATATATAGAATCATCGCCACTAGAAAACACTTCTTTCTAGACGAATTCTGAGGCCGTCCCACGTGCGCCGTTCCGCGTGTTTGCACGCAAATGTCTCACTCAATTTTAATTTTCAGCTCAAGGGGATGGCAGCTAGGGCTTACGCGGAGGGGGGCAATTGCTTTCCCCATTCACCCGGCTGCAAACGGTGAAGAATTTGAATTGATCTACAGTGTCAACGGCCGATTTCGTTCTCGCATGATGCGGTTCTAGGTCAGTTGATGCAATGTAGCACGAGAGTGGCTGCACGGTCTCTTCGTTTGCCCGCCATATGTTCATTTTTTGCGTATTCAGTACATAGCATCGGCGCCACGCCCGCGGCTGCCCCGGTGCTCGAGCCATGAACGGAATGAGCTAATGAAGCGCATATGCGCGTATACAACGTTAAATATACATGTTGTAAGTTATTTTCAGTATTTGCAAGCGTTCCCTTGGTCAAAATACCAAGGGAATGCTGGTTTGAGGATGCCACACGCCGCTCCTCGCCACTCGAAGCGGGGAGATCTCGAGATCCGCTTCAAGTGACCAAATCGGAGCGGGCAAGCTTCCTAGCGTCTGAAATATGCTGTATGAAAGATGTTTTGGTGTTAAGATAGTGCGGATGTTATTATCTGCTCATTAATTCACACCGCCGACGCAGGGGTTTCACCGGGCGGACATTTGAACGCGAGAGGGGTTCGGATAGCGGCTCAGAGGTTCCCCTCTTTTCGATCGAACGATGAATACAGACCGCAGCACATATCGATCATATTAAAAAGAAAAATCCCCTCCCCTCCGCCTGGGGCGGGGAACATTCGCCCCAAACAGCTGACGACGTCTGCGGACAGGGTCAGCTCGCCGTTCGCGGGCATCGAGATCGACAAGCCCGTGTACGAGAACGCGCCCAATACCGTCGGCTTCGCCAACATGGAGGTAATCGACTCCGACGACTCCGACGGTATGGGCGAGATTGACGTGGCGGACTCCAACGCGTTACCGGTGCGGCGTGCATTGGGTGAGGGCGTCCGCATGGCCTTATTTGGCCGTTTCGCCGCACTTGATGCAGCGCTCATTAGCATTATGGGCGTCTGCGGCGTGTCCGCCGCGGGCTCTCAGGTGCCGCCGTAGCATTCGGCGACAGCATTCACCAAGTTCGGTGGTTCTACCACCCACCGCGGGGTCTGTGTACCCGCTCGCGGCGGGCAATCACGTATTCACGTTCCGCATCATCACTCGTGGAGCACATGCGGCATAAGCGCGGAGCAGCATTTTGACAGCTGTGGCACCCGCGCCGCGGGGTACGGAGATTGGAGCACGGTAGTCGGTGGTGCCTACGGGCAGATTTCTTTTGCCACGGTGGCCTGTGCACCGCCGGCATCGGCGGAATTCACTGGCTCTTTGACTCCACCGCCGTCTCTGATCGACAATGAACTGTACACCCGCGCCCGACCAGCTCTTTGACTTCTACGATGGCAACGGCTGGCTTGGTTACATTAACTTCTACGGCCTTCTGGTTCCTGACTCTCCACCTGACGGGCAGCATCATGATGTCCTTGCTCCTGGTGGCCGACTTCCAAAAGCCCAGTTAAGGCTTAGCCCTGCACGGCCGTGATCGAGAATGCTAGATGTGCAGGGTGCAGCTACGGCTGCCAACCGGTTTTAGTTTTCACTTGTTTTATGCTATCATAATGCGCAGTGCCTTGAATTAGCTGTGCATGTAGCTGAGGTGACCGGCCAAGAGCCGGCATCCTCCCTGTTTCCACCTTCGGGTGTTTGTTGCCCTCAAACATTATCTATTGGACTTCCAGGGTTCAGGGTTTAGGTGACATGTCTGCTTCACAGTCCGGGGTGGTGTGTTAGAAATACTGTATCGGCCAGGGGGTAGTCTCATTGTGGGCTCTGTGATTTAGCCCTTAGGTCGTACCGTAGTACTGTGTACCGTAGATTCATGCTACGATTCTTTACCGACGATTTACTATGCGGGAGATGTCTTCTGGTAAGCATCTTTGCTTTTCAAAAGATGCTTTGGTTGCAACATAGCCGACTTCGTTAACCAGAAGGGAAATTTTAAAGAAATTCCCCAATACACAAATGCAGCAAACCCACATTATACAGTAAGACCATCGAGGCCTGCGTTTGCAATATCCAACTCGCCATCATCTTCATCATCTTCATCTTCCTCGGATGAAGTAATGTCCTGCGCATCGCACTTTACAGGTTAGCCTTGGAGAGCATGGCATCGTAAGAGAGCTATTCAGGTCTGCACAATAAATTACAGTGCTTTGGTCACATGCTCTCTTACGCTTATCATGCCTTTTGAACTGTGCCTAACAATTGCATCGCATGTATGCCCGGAAGCAGGAACCATCATTCTGCTCTGTCAGCAAGAACCTAGGACCACTTCAAGTCATGGCACTTATCAGACAGATGGAGAGCGGATCAAGATTCGGGTGGCTGTGACTGAGGGTAGGCAGGAAGATCTCTGTCGCCCATCATGAGAAGATTGCTGAAAAGGGCAGGATCCTTGAGAGACACGGGATGCAGTCCTGTAATAAGGCTGCACAAGCGCGCACCGAATCATAATCATTGGCTTCGGCTTGCTGTTTTGCAGCGTCATAGTTCTGACCACACGAACTCGGATCGCACCTCAGTGGGGCCTATTTTATACCACATGCACGTTGCAGTTGCATATTCAAAATCAAAACCCCCTGTCAGGCTCTGCATCCAAAGAAAAGCTGGACGCTTGCATCCAAAACATCCGCCCCGCTACAAAAGGCGGGAAATGCAAAATAAGCAGCGAACAATCCGCGCTGCATCCCAAAAGATCCTTCGCTTGAGTAATTATGACAACAATCCCTCCCTTCCCAGTCATCGGAGAAGCTCCCCCTTCGCAGTCATCGGAGAAGCTCCCCCTTCGCAGTCATCGGAGAAGCTCCCCCTTCGCAGTCATCGGAGAAGCTGCAGTCATCGCTCCCTTCCCAGTCATCGGAGAAGCTCCCTTCGCAGTCATTGGAGAAGCTCCCCCTTCGCAGTCATCGGAGGAACTCCCCCTTTGCAGTCATCGGAGGAACTCCCCCTTCGCAGTCATCGGAGAACCTTCCCGTTCCCGATTATCACAACAAATCCCGCCTTCTCAAACGCAAGAGGGTGTTTCCGTTCCCAGTCTTCTGAGGAACTCCGCTTTTCTAGTCAACAGAGAAACTCCCCCTTTATCGGACATTAAAGGAGCACCCACAGATGGCACACGATGTCTGTGCATGCACCGTGCCGCATGCACCATCCTCCAAAAGGCAACACCGGCTCTGCCCAACTCATGTGGCGGCAGTGGGCTTTTCCTCTCAGGGCCTACCTACCAGGGTGCAAGCAAGGTCGCACATGCGCCCCATGAGCCAGCGCCACTTCGGTGAGCTGAGCGAGGTACTCTCTAAGCGAGGGTATGCTCTAAAGTATCACCTTGCTCACCTCGCGGAGGACCGCCACGTGGCGCGCAACATGTGCAGGGTGTCGCCAGCGGCATGCTCACGGCTTAGGCGCGCAATGGAAGGCGCCGCATGCACCGGGGCGGAGGGGGCACCGCACACGCTGAGGGCAGAGTGGCGGGAGGAGCCTCCTCAGGGCTTACCTTGCCGAGAAAATTCGCCACCTGGCCCTCGAACCAGGCGCGGGTGCGCTCCGACGAGTTGTCCAGCGCGGCCTCCACCGACTTCACCCAGAGCGCCACCATCGTCCGCATCATCAGAATCTGTATCATCTCCTTGCCGAACTGCTCTATGGCCAAGGTGACGCCCCACGTGGTCAGCACCATCTTTTCCTGTGCGCCGCAGCGGCGCTCCACGTCAGCGATCGGCGCGGAGAGCTTCACAGCCGCGTGGGAGGCGTCGCCGAGGTCAGGCCAGGGAGATGGCTCACCGCATCCTCGCCGATGGTGTTGCGGATCAGCACTGAGAATGTGAGGATCAGCCACACCATGAACATCCACCCTACGACGATGGTGAAGAATGCAGCGCGGCCCTGGCGCCCGCGCAGTAAGATCCGCCCCGCTACCGCTCAGCTGCGCCACCCGGCAGAACGCCCCACCTGCAGGCTGCTCCAAGCCGCCTCCGCAGATCTGCCCGCAGCTCGGCTGGGGACGCCAGCTCCAACGAGCCGGCGGAGACGCCAGCTCCAGCAGCCGAGTTACACGATGGTAGAAATGCTTCGCAAGCAGGCTTCGGCCCAGGGCAGGGCCCGGAAATCAATATGCTCATACGCCCAAAGGGCGTGATTTTTCCTTTTCTTTTTTCAATTACTTTTCACAAGCATGCATTTCCGCAGACCCCCGCGCTCCGCAGGCAGCAGGGGAGGCGCAGTCACAGTCACGGCCTGGGCTACTTCCCTGGGGCTCCTGCCACTGGCACAGTCCCGCAGGGGACACGTTCGGGGCGGTCATGTAATGACACCTCCGGTCATCGATGAGTTGCCCATCACCGAGGGAGCTCCGTTGCCGCCTCATATATTGGCCTCAGGCGCGATATAGCACAGGGGTGATGATGTGACTCTCACCCTCTAGAGTGACCTAGCGCGAGAGTGAGAAGCGAGCTCATGGCAACCCAATGATAACCGCGTGCATAGGCCAGTGCCCGCGACGGGCGCCGCAACATCGAGTGCAGCACTGGGGCCGCTTCCCTGAGGCCGCCACGCATCTAGCCGCGCGCCCTCGCCACCGGTGCCTCAACCGAAGCAGCGGCGTGGGTCGAATTGGCACAAGCCAACATACCATGATGGTGTTATACGGCTGCACGCATTGAGCTGCAATGACGTACATGGTATACTGCAGGGATGTCTCAGACATCGCAGCTGAAACCCTCCCTCCCCTCTCACCCCATCTTACCACCAAAGCCTTCAAAGCCGGTTCGAATCGGCGGTCTCTCAGAGGAGAGCCCTGCCGGGGTTGGGTGAGAGGCCGGCCGGCCGCGGATGACAAGCATAGGGAAGGCGGCTGGGATCGGATGTATGTAACCTAAATACCCTAAATATTCTCTATATGGGCGATTCAAGCTCACCGGGAGCTGGCATGCTCACCCTGCACATCAGGGATGCCGCAACGCATGAACGCGTGCGGAGGTGGAGCGGCCATCCAGGCCAACGCACCCATTCCGAAGTTTGCGGCTACCGAGGAGGAGCGCCTCGCATATCTCTTCCCCAACGTCTTGAAGACCATCCCGAATCGCTTCGCCGGCTGAAACACGAAGTTGATCATCGCAACGACCGCCATGGCGAACGCCTGCCACAGCTCCGCTCCCCCATCGCAGCCAGCTCGGCAAGCTTCAGTGGTGCAGAAAAGGTGCGTGTGGGGAAGGGGTCGGCCGAGCGGAGCGCCTCTGAAGGGCAGGGCAGAGCAGGGCAGAGCAGAGCGCACGAGGGTTGAGCGCGGGTACTTCAGGCAGCGCATCGCCAAATCACCAAGCACTTAATCGTGAAGCCGTCGAGTGCAGGGGGAGAAGAGGGATCACCTTGGTGAACTTTGCGGCGTTGACGAACAGACCGTAGAGGATGAAGAAAATGGCCTGAATGGTAGGCACAAGGCCGCGCCCCATCGCACTCTCCCCCTTGCTCGGCGCCGGGGCCTTCCAGTGCGCCGGCACCGGCACCGTGTGGGCTGTGGTGAAGAGGGCGGTGAGGCCGGCATTCACCGGCATCAGGATGGACACCATGATGGTGACTAGGAAGAGCTGCCCGAGCCGCGACTTGTCCGGAAACACCCCGCAGACCCAGGCATCCGCCAGCAGCTCCGAGGGCAGAATTTCAGTCGCCCTGCCGCCCTCCCCCTCCTCCGCCATTAGCTGCCCCCGCTTCCCTGTCCAACTTCCCCTCTTCCTCCACCTTTTGCCATGCTACTGTCGGCCCACTCCTCGCCTGGGTGCCTCACGCTGCCACTGCCACCGCCTCCTCTGCCCAGTCCCCACTCCCTGATGCTGCGACTTTCGCTCGATGCCCGAAGCAGAGTCGGCGAAGTGATACACAAACGTAAAACTAGGAGTGCCAGGCGCGTTGGAAAGGGCGAAGGGGGGAAGGGGGCAGGGTGGCAATCGGGGATGGAAGGGGCAGGGTGGCGATAGAGATGCAAGGGGCGGGGATGAGGGCGATGAGCATGCCTCGCGTCCTGGAGGTCTGAGCAGGTGTCGAGGCCGAGGCAGGGGGTGTCATGCGCGCTGAAGGGGCAGGCGAGGTGGTCATGGAGCTCCGTGCAGCAGGCAGAGGCGCGGACGTAGAAAAACCACAAGCAAAAGAAGAGCATCAGAACAAAGGTGTTGGCCTGCATCAGAATGCGACTCGAGCGGTCGAAGGCCTCGGTGCGGCCCACGAGCGCGATCATCACCAGTGGGTGCTGCTTCACCATGAACACCACGAAGGTGAGAAATCGTCCGAGAGCCCCGCGGCGTCCCGTGCGGACCGTCTTCATGATCTGGTATCGCGCGGTGGCATGCTCTTTGTCCACAGCAGCGTCTGAAAGCGCCAGTAGCTTCAGTCCGTCGACGCCCTTCTGCAGATGTAAGGGCACTGCGAGATCGTAGCCCTTCTCGAATGCGCGCTTAATCTTTACCCATCTCTCCATGGCCTTCCTTGACTGTGGCACACCATCAGGGAGCATCGGGGGCCGGGGGGGGGTCGGGGTTAAGCAGCATTCAGTGCACATGCAGCTTGCTTGGTAGGTCTCATAATTGTGGGGAGAGAGAGCTGGTGCATTCGGGACGACGGTTGGGATGTGGTGTTTGAATTCACATTCCACATTCCAAACTATTGAATTTTCGAACTGTTCGCAGATCTCGAGGCACCGATGTATTCTGTCCCTGGCTGCGTGAATCGGGCGCTCTGGTCCAATGGAGCGCCATGGCGCGGGACCCGACACGCTGCTCCCCGGGCGCCTCTGAACACAACTAACACTGACCGCCGCCCCTGCTTCACGCCTTCAACCCGCATGAATGAGAGGCGAGGAGCTCTGCAGCTGGCGCTGGGACTCCGGGAGAGGCTCCCGGGAGCTGTGCGCCCGCGACTCCAGTAGAGCCTAATCACAAAGGAGGCTCACGGCAGCTTGGAAAGTGAGGAGTACGAGGACAGGCCGCCACATGGAGAGAGGAGCGCACCTTCTTGTCTTTAGCGCGGCGGTACTTGATCTCAATGCGCTTATCATGGACACTGTGCCATTCTATCACCTGGGTGGGTGCATGCCAGTAGATTTGCGTCATCCTTCTCCCCCTCTCCGCCCCCTCCACGCCCCCTCCCCGCTCTACTGGGGGCACGGCGCAGGCCGGTGTCACGAGTTCATGACCATGGCGCCCTGACGGGGCACACGTATGCTCCGTCAGCTTCGAAGTCGAGAGTCCAAGCGCTTGTCACGGCCTACGAGCACCGACTACATGATGAGCGCACGCCGACTGGAGCGGAGGCAATCTGAAGGCCACTGAGATTTGGGAACAGGGGCGCAGTTTACGAATAAATTAGCATTTGGGGGAGGCTTGCTTGGGCCATGACCGAGGGGAGGGTGTGTGTGGAGAGGTCGCCTCACGAGCACCTGAGCCCGGGCGGCTTCCTCGAGCTTGTCTCTGAGGTTGAAGAGTGGGGGATGTCTCTGGTACGCATAGATGAGGAAGACGTCTACATCATCGGCGAGCAGGTGGGAGCTGTCGGATACCGCAGCGCCCGGCACATCCTCCCAGCTGCCGTGTGCGTGAAGCTTGAGGTAGGCCGCCACGAGCAGCGTGCCCCACAGGTGCTCCGTTTTCAGGCTCTCGTCCTTCCCCTGCTTCTGAAGCTGGAGGCCAGCTAGGCACTTCGGCAGGGAGCGCGTCAGAGCCTTCACGCTGAAGGGCACCAGGGGGGTGACGTTCTCGTCCAGGAGCGGAATCCCTGCGCTGAGAATGGTGGCGAGGTCAGAGCTCAGCGGGAATGACCCGTCCTTGGCCCGCAGCAGCGCGAGCTTGAACAGCGGCGAGCGACGCACCCAGCCGCCTTTCCCGGAGGTGCTGAGCAGCTGCTTGAAGGCGCTGACGTACCACTCAAATTCTCTCCCTGGCACCGGGTACTCCCACGGCGCTGTAGCCGCCCGCCGGCGTTGCGCCTCCAGCTCCCATGGCACCCCCACGTGCTGCGTCTCTAGTGCCTGCGCGGACGTCAACAGCCCCGACCCCCTGCACTGTAACCGCCCCGCATCTAGCCGCCCAATCCCCGACAAGGTGTTCGGGGGGAGGAGGTGGCGTAGGGTGCAACCCAAGTGTAGGGTGCCCAGACCCGTCAAGGAGAACCCCGCAATAACAACTCAAGGCTGTCAGCGAGGGCGATCAGCTGCTCGAGAGATCGAGGGCGATCAGCTGCTCGAGAGATCGAGGGCGATCAGCTGCTCGAGAGATCGAGGGCGATCAGCTGCTCGAGAGATCGAGGGCGGTCAGCTGCTCGAGAGATCGAGGGCGGTCAGCTGCTCGAGAGATCGAGGGCGGTCAGCTGCTCGAGAGATCGAGGGCGATCAGCTGCTCGAGAGATCGAGGGCGATCAGCTGCTCGAGAGATCGAGGGCGATCAGCTGCTCAAGAGATCGAGGGCGATCAGCTGCTCGAGAGATCGAGGGCGGTCAGCTGCTCGAGAGATCGAGGGCGATTAGCTGCTCGAGAGATCGAGGGCGATCAGCTGCTCGAGAGATCGAGGGCGATCAGCTGCTCGAGAGATCGAGGGCGATCAGCTGCTC
The DNA here is from genome assembly GCA_001247695.2 of Cymbomonas tetramitiformis. Lineage (NCBI taxonomy): Eukaryota > Viridiplantae > Chlorophyta > Pyramimonadophyceae > Pyramimonadales > Pyramimonadaceae > Cymbomonas > Cymbomonas tetramitiformis. The sequence goes on from LGRX02022445.1 coordinate 29,851, forward strand.
GAGAGATCGAGGGCGATCAGCTACTCGAGAGAGTGAGAAAGATCCTCTAATCAAGCGAGGGGTTGCAGCCACTCTCTATTGAGAACCTCGCCGCGACTCCTCACACCTGCCGCATCGACCCAAATGGGGGGAGGGTGGTATTAGGAACACCGCAGTGCTCACCACGGGGACATTGACTGCTGCTGAATCTTGGTAGTGCAACATCCTGGGGGAAAGGGAGGGAGGCGTGGGAGGCATACCGCATGGATGAGGGCCGTGCTCAGAAGGCGGCTGGGGGTGTAGACTGATTTCTCCACGAGCTCCTGCTTCTGCAGTTCCCTCGCAGCTGCAGCTCTCTGATTGTCCTTCGAGGATCCCTCCGACGCGGCGAACAGGGAGGCTATGGGGATTGCCACATATAGACGTTGGATGCTGATCCCCAACTTCTTCAAAGCCGCTTGCGAGTCCTGCAGGCACCTCCCTTGAGTGATTTAGAAGCTCTACCAGTGAGAAGAGGGGGGGGGTTGGAGGGGGGTATGGAGGTCAAGGCGACGAGAGGAGGGGGATGAGGGGAGGAGGCGCACGGGTCAGAAGAGCCCAAGCAGACCAGAAAGCCAGGAAGGCTAGGAGATTCTAGAAAGAGATGTGAGGGGAGAAGTGCTGGGGGTGTCTGCCAGGGAGGGCGTTTGGAGGAAGGAGATGCGCAAGGGTCTGGCAGGAGGAGGGTCTCAGGGCGTAAGGGTGGGGTGCGGAAGGGGAGGGGGCCTCGAGGGAAGAAAAGGATGGTTAGGCGCTCACACTTCGCAGGGTATAAGTTGAAGTGAGGGGAGGGGCGCACCTGTTGCGCATCCTCGGGGTAAGCGGTACCCTGCTCGCGCAGTTTGGGGACTCGCCACCTGGACATTACCATGCGGAACCCGATGACGCGTCGCTCCGCCGGAGAGGGTACGTGCTTCTCCATCCAGGTCTTCTTGAGCCTCCTCCACTTCTTCGTCCCGTCCCCCGCTCTCCCTGAATCCGCACTTGCCCCTATGCAATCCGCTAATCTTTCGTCCCCATCAGCACCCCACGCCTCATCACCACCTCCGTCGCCCATGTCCATGTCCATCTCCATCACGGGCCCCGCGTGTCGGCAAGCATTTGCCGGCACCTCGCTCTCCATCTGCACCACAGGGAGGGCGCCCAAGATCCCTCTCACCGCTTTATTTCACCGCTTCATGTCGCAAATTCATTTCACCGCTTCATGTCACCGCTTCATTTCTCATTTTGCCGCTTCATGTCACCGCTTCATTTCTCATTTCACCGCTTCATGTCACCGCTTTATTTCTCATTTCACCGCTTCATGTCACCGCTTCATTTCACCACATCATTTCACCGCTTCATTTCTCATTTCTCCGCTTCATGTCACGCTTCATTTCGCCGCTTCATTTCACCACATCATTTCACCGCTTCATTTCTCATTTCACAGCTTCATGTCACCGCTTCATTTCTCATTTCACCGCTTCATGTCACCGCTTTATTTCTCATTTCACCGCTTCATGTCACCGCTTCATTTCACCACATCATTTCACCGCTTCATCTCTCATTTCTCCGCTTCATGTCACCGCTTCATTTCGCCGCTTCATTTCACCACATCATTTCACCACATCATTTCACCGCTTCATTTCTCATTTCACCGCTTCATGTCACCGCTTCATTTCTCATTTCACCGCTTCATGTCACCGCTTTATTTCTCATTTCACCGCTTCATGTCACCGCTTCATTTCACCACATCATTTCACCGCTTCATCTCTCATTTTTCCGCTTCATGTCACGCTTCATTTCGCCGCTTCATTTCACCACATCATTTCACCGCTTCATTTCTCATTTCTCCGCTTCATGTCACCGCTTCATTTCGGCGCTTCATTTCACCGCTTCATTTAACTGCTTCATTACGCCGCTTCATGTCGCATATTCATTTCACCGCTTCATTTCGCCGCTTCATTTCGCCGCTTCATTTCACCGCTTCATTTCGCCGCTTCATTTCACCGCCTCATTTCGCCGCTTCATTTCACCGCTTCATTTCGCCGCTTCATTTTGCTACGGCCGCGTGGCCTGGCTGGCATCCTGGCCCTGCACCAAGACCTGCCCGGCGAGGGACCCGTACTTTGAGTCGGTCTACCTTTGCACTACGCTCTCCTCCTATATCCACTGCCTCTCCTCAACACCGGCTTGGGGCTTCCTCGGGAACCCCCTTTTGCCGCCTCAACGTTTCATCTCCCACGCCTCCGACTCGGCGGAATCCGTCTCCATCATAGCTAGTGCATTGTGAGCTTCCCCGAGGGCAGCCAGCGGGAGGGGAGGGGGGCTAAATGTGTATCTTGGAGTGAGAGGGGATGGGGCCAGGGGACTGTAGGAGAGAGGCGGGAGCCCGGATGACAGGACTTGGGGAGAGGTACCTTCGGGACAGCGCTGACGGAGGGCTCTTCTGAGAGACGCACAAGTCCGTCAAGCGTGTCATCTCCCGCTGTGAGACCCGTTGAAGCCAACGACGTCTGGGAGAGAATATCATCACTCGTGGTTTCGCGTGTGCGGGGGACCGCGCCATCGGGGCTCCGCGCGGCGGGCATTAAGGCGGCTGGCGTCAAGGTGGCTGGCGTCATACCGAAGGCCCTCATGTGCGCCATCGAGCGCTTTGCATTCCTCTTGCGGGTATCTCCGGCGGCAAGGCGCTTGTCGCGCGACACCAACCAAGCGGAGTCCACGGCCATCATCTCCTGGTACGCCCCGAGGCACGACTCTCTGCCCCCTCCAACCCCTCGACCTCCCCCTTACCTCTCAGTCAGCACAGCAGCCGCGCGCCCGAGGCAGACCTTGCAAGGGTGACAGGGGGCAGCGCATCACGCGCTCGCTCTAGACAGCCCCCACCGGCAGCTGCCAGGTGGCAAGGCGACATTGCTGCGGTCCTGCAGGGCTCCCCACCAGCAACTGGCACCCATGGCATATAGCGCGGCACCTACACTGCAGCTGTCAGCATCACAACGTGCCGCAATCAGTGCGAGGCATGCCGAGCAGCTGTCACGGGCATACCGCGCCACGTGTAACGTTTAACGGCGGTCGTGCAAAGCAGCGCCATGTGTGAAGTGGGCGGCCGTGAGGCGGCACATCTGATTGCCCGGCAAGCCTCACAACCGGCCGCGCCCCGGTACGCAACCGGCCGCGCAGCCAGCGCACTTTCACTCACAGCTTTAGCTGAGTGCGCAATCATGCCACCAGGTGCGGCCCATCTGCACCAACATTTGGGACGCATGGTCAGCCAAGGGGCGCACATTCACACCCTCTCGCCTTGAAAGGGGGGGGCGGACCCCCGGCCACACTTCCTCAACCCACGCACGGGGAGGTACAGATTCTCCCAAACCTCTTTGGAGACAGGTCGGCAACGATTACCGCTGATGTAGGCAGGCAGGCAGGCAGGCAGGCAGGTGGACCTGATCCCACAAGGGGGGGGACTGCACTCTGCATGCGGGCAGGTGAGTTGCAGCGGGGGCGAGGGGAAACACCGGTCGATGCAGCTAAAGTTTGACAGGATATCCCAGGTCCAGAGGTGATCGTGTACACGGAAGCCGAGCACGCCGGAACGCAGCAGGCTCGTCTCCAGGTCGGTACGCTGGCTCCACAGCCGGTAGTTGGACACGCAGAACATGCAGAGGGCTCCAAGGATGATGCCTCCCAGAATGCCCAAGAGCAGCGTCGACTCCGCAAACTCGTCCAGCGAGACATTCACCATATCCTGCCCGTCCACCACCGCCATGTTCGTGGGCTTCGGCGCGCCTGCAACACTCCCTCAGGGCGTCACAAAAATCACTCCCCCGTCTTCACCAGCCTCGAGCTGGCACCCTCAGACGTGGCATGCTCGACCACACCACCGCATGCCCTAGTCGCCCGCAGCCACTTCTGCTCAACGCACTCTCCGCCTGTGCTCTTCACTAGCCTCATCAACATGTATGACGAGCCGTCTCAGTCCACGTCTCATCCCCCTCCCCCCACGGAGTCGTTTCCCAGGATACCTTTCGATTCCTGCCAGCATGCATCGCCCCGGCTTCCCGCGCGAGGGCGGCCGGCGACCATGTGAGGGGGGGGAGCGGACCGGGCGACTTGTGGCCATG
>LGRX02022449.1:10107-26740 GCA_001247695.2 Cymbomonas tetramitiformis
GAGAAGGTAGGTCACGGCGGCCACGAGAAGGTAGGTCACGGCGCCCACGAGAAGGTAGGTCACGGCACCCACGAGGATATTCACTGGCCATCTGATTGCAGTACATCTTCGCGACGCATGCAGAGGCACATCGCTCAGCACGGCATTGTACGCAGATTGCTCACCAGAATTCACCCTAAAATCGAGACATGTCCGTGTCCTGCCCAACTCAACCTGCTGCGGGGCTCTGCTGGGAGCGTGTGCCCCCTCCTCTCTGCACTGAGACAGGCGCGCTCACAGAACGTGGGGAACCTTCGCTGGGCGTAGGCGTTGGCGGACTTGACAAGGGCCAACAAAGCAAAGGCCGACACCCTGACGATCAAGTCCTCATTTTCAGCATTCGGTGTGCCACAAGGTGTAACCACTTGGCCGTCGGCCCAGTTGTCTGTCCTGAGATGAGATGAGAGGGGGCGGAGCGTCAGAGGGTGGCTGTCTGGATGGCGCGCAAGCACGCGGCTGCCTCAAATCAGTCCTGCAATTCCCCACCATCGTCGCGCGCCTCTCCCCCTGAGCCGCACTCCGATTGCGGATCGCCAGCGCACCCTCTGCATCCGGGTGGACCAAAAGGTCCGCCGCATTTCTCAGGCTTTCTCCCAGTATCTGCAAAGTGTCTGCTTGCGCGTGCGCCCGCAACGCGGTCAGATTAAGCGCCCGCTCGCTGCACCATGCCTCACGCAACACAGTGCATTGAACAGGTGGATGGTCGAGAGGCGCTTGCATCGATGCGCGCTGGTCTCAAGCGGAGGTCACGAAATCGTAGTGATATGTAACGGAGGTGGTTCGGGATGTTCAAAGGGCGACGGTGCGCGGTGCCGGTAGGCGTGGAGAGGGAGGCAGCTGGCAAGCCGACAGAAATGGCTGGGCGCTCGGCGCTCATGGCGTCTGAAAGGGACATCTTGAGTGCCGAGCCTGGGGATCCAGGCCACATTGACGAGCATGAGCGGCTCTTCACGCGTCGAGATGACGCTCTGTCAGAGCTGCAGGTGCTCTTTGGCCCTCCCTTGCCATCAGCATGCAGCACGGCGCCCAGTCGGGATAGATTTAATTCTCCTGTCGCTGCCACGTGGAAGCGACGTGGGGAGGGACCGCGGCCGTGCCACGTCAACCAGGGACCAAGGCGACCAGCGTAACGGGGAACTCAAATCGGCTCGCTCGCATTCAGCATGCTCGCATTGCAGATATTTCAGCGTTTTGCAAATGTTGCCCTTGAAAGTTATCTCGGGCTTTCCCAAAAGTGTTTATACATGTATCCACAGCGCTCTGACAAATATTGTAGATTCGCCGCAGTGAGAGCATTCCTTCTTCATGTTCATGTGTAGGCAAATGATAAACAACGATACGTGGACCGGCAAGAAGCTCTGAGTATCCGCAAGAATCGACACGAGGCGGCAATACAGCAAAGACAAGTGAGGGATGACGAGGCGAAGGCGGATCTACAACGGTGACGCATCGCTGCTGCTGAAATGCAGTTCCATACACACATGTGCTTGGTTCACATGTTGCTATTGTAGTTGGGGTATCCATGACGTGTAGATAGTAGAGCAGGTAATGCTCGCAACTGGAGTTTACACACAGCCTTGTAGTATCTGAAATGCACTGTGTTTTTTCAGGCGACGGGAGGAGACGAAGACGTTGTATAGCAGGCGATGGATAGAAAGAACGCGCATGTACGATCAAGCTACCAAATATCATGGACAAAAAGAATTTCGAGAGACGCCAGGCCTTGCCACCATGTTTGGGAAAGTTCCATGAAGTGCTGTGATGGTGCTTTCGCCAAATTGGAATGAAATTACTTCCTCCAAATTGGAAGGGATGGGCACATGGCTCGTGTCACGGGCATTCATTAGACCATGCAGCGTTTTGCTTGGATCCTTTGTAAGTGGACTCTCTGCAAACTCGCCTGCAGCTTGGTTAAGTCGATCTATCGTTGATAAAAGGGGATGTATCCATTCCACAACTATAGAAATATAGTAATATTGTATCTTAATTGTGAATATGCCAAATGATCTTTCAGACTATGCGCTCGATACTTATTAGCGCAGAATTAGTGGCATTCAACAAAAATGGCAATTTTTTATATGGAAATATGATTGGACCCATTGGAGCTTCACCAATAAGTTCCCTCGTATTCGAACAGAAAGCTGCATCAAGTGGAATGGTCCTTCACGTGTGCACTAGCCCCAAGCGGGTTGTGTGCCAGTGCTACCGTTGCACTCGGTATCATCACAATATGAAAAGAATATAGGGATGCTTACCCCAATAATGCCCAAGGTGTTCGGTTGCCGGCGAGGTTCTATACTTGCGATTGAATTATATAATATATGCCAGAAAATAAGAAAGCGTCACCCATGTCAAAACGTCACCAGGGCTTCTGAGGAGGGGATGGAATAACGTTTTCTTTTAAATCAGGAAGTCGCTCCCATGCGACATTTGCAATTGGAAAATTGGGCACATCTATATGGGTACCTGTCCACAGTATTTCAGACGCTCACTGAAACGTCAGACCTTTCCCTGTTGCATTTTGTCACATTTTAATTAATTGCTGTCGCACGATTTTCTGAAAGTGAACGGTGTATATCTTCCGCGCGTGATGCGCGCAATGCATAATTGGAGGAACTCTTCGTAAAGCATTTCAAGCTTCGTGATTGGTTATAAAGCACGAACTTTGACCGCTATGCGTTTTCGGAATTCTTTTTTCTCGAAATTCTGAGCACACCACGTGGAAGCCCGCTGAGAGCGCTATAAATTTGAAAGCATGAAAATTTTATTTGGCCCCGTATTTCCTAAGTCCGAAAATATCATCCCGGTTTTTTCGGCCTGCATAACTTACGCAGAGATTCGGCTTTGAGATGGGTTCCGCATATATGCGCAGTATGGTTGCAGCACCCGCATAATGACGGGTGTATACTGTTGGTGTAAAACTCCTGCATAAAAGGTACTTGCAGCAAATCTGCGGGGAATATGCACCCCCCGCATATATGCGCATTATGACCAGTGTCGACACTGGTACCGGTTCAGGATCGGATTCGGATCCGGTACGCACGGACCCCCACGGTCCCATCCCCGACGGTACGAATTTTTTGACGGTCTCATCGTGTACCGGAATAACTGACGGACCCAAATAATACGCGGTCTCGCCACGTCCCAGTACCATGGATACTGAACTAGCTACGGTCTCGGACCCGACGGACCCAGAGATAACACGGTCTCATCGTGTCCCAGCACCGTCGGTGCCAAAAAATATCGAGTCCGTCTCATCGTGTATCGGAACCGACGGGTCGACCCGTCAGAATCGGCTCCCCCAAAATCTTCAACACCGCTGGTTGTGGTGCCTCCCACGCTGAACGTTATAATCGTGACAAGTGGATTCTTGAGACGAAGCATGGGCTGTCTCAGCTCTCACAAAATGTTTTTCAAGGACTGTAAGGGCTCCTCTCAGTGAACGAATAACAGCCGTACTGTAGGTATATATATAGTATAGTAGGTATAATGTCATACTGATAGGGTTTGCTGATCTGGCCATAACACACGCGTCACTTATCCAATCGTCTTGTAATTTTGTGTCACGTGTAGAGGGGTTCAATGCCGTCATTTCAAGCTATCGAACGAAGGCATGCGGTCAGTTTTCAGTGCAATCGGGATTTTCAGGGAAACGTGCGACATATGTCGCCATATTGATATGGTTTGCTGATCGGGCCATAACATACGCGTCGCTCATCCAATCGTCTTGTAATTTTGTGTCACGTGTAGAGGAGTGCAATGCCGTCATTTCAAGCTATCGAACGTACGGTCAGTTTCCAGTGCAATCGGAATTTTCGCTCGGATTGAAACGTATCGAAAAAGACTATGAGAACCGACGAGCCGGAATGAGGGAGCCGTCGCATACCCCCGCGTCGGAAAATGCATAATGGGTGATAATGACCATTTTTTAAGGTTTATAAAGTCACTAGACCTTGTAAGAGGCAAAATTAGTAAAAAAAATATTTTTTTTTATATTTTGAGATTTTTGGAGATTTTTTTCATCTGAACGGGCTGGAAATCGCTGTTTTTGGGCTGTGTTCGCTTAGCGGGTGGTTGTGGGGTATGTAATACCCATGTTTTGAAGGTCTCCAAACCGCACCACGACTTTATTAATGAACGTCGCAATTTTGGATTTTAGAAAAAATATCATAAGAGCTAGTACTGTATTTACGAAAAAATCTTGGTTTTGAGCACATATGAGGTGCGGAAGGCTTTGGGGTATGGAGTGGAATGAAAAGTACACATGATGAAGATTTATAGACCACATTGAAACAAATTAATGGTTGAATGCTATTTGTGAAGAACTTTTTCCTACCATGTACAAACAAACAATCACTTGTAGCTGTGTCGTTTTGAGTATTTTTCCAGGCACGCTTGGGGGTATGATATATGTGTGATAGATAATGTTGTGCAAATACTCCCAACCTAGTGCTTTTTTCGAAACTTATTATGAATGATTTCTTGCAAATTATGCAAGTGTGCAAATTCAGAATGCATGTGTTACACTAAAAATTGGCAAGGCAATTTAAATATGAAGACAAGGCAAACAAACAAAAGAGAAAATGATATTTACAATGTGTACAATATGTACACTACGCCTAAGACCTAGGAATGCTCAAATTCTGCAACTCCTCTATGGAGACGCCCGAGGCCCTACCCAAGTCCGAGGTATTCAATGGCTGGGTCTGCTGGAGTTGCTGGAGTTGCTGGAGTTGCTGAAGTTGCTGGAGTTGCTGGAGGTGCTGGAGCTGCTGGAGCTGCTGGAGCTGGGGCTGGAGGAGCATGGGCTGGATCGGCGGCTGAAGGAGCATGGGCTGCGACTGCTGCAATTGCAAAGTCTGGGGAGCTTGCAGCAGAAGGGGTTGCAGCTGCTGGGTCTGTGGAGCTGTTGGAGCTGTTGGAGCTGCTGGAGCTGGGGCTTGGGAGCTTGCAGCTGCTGGAGTTGGGGCTGGGGAGCTTGCAGCTGCTGGAGCTGGGGCTGGGGAGCTTGCAGCAGAAGGGGTTGCAGCTGCTGGAGCTGCTGGAGCTGCTGGAGCTGTTGGAGCTGTTGGAGCTGCTGGAGCATCGGCACCGCCTGAGGTTGCGGCAAGGGTTGCTGCTCAGGGGTTTGTGCCTGTTCCTGTTGCTCTTGCGTCTGCGGCTCCTGCTGCACGAGCTCAACGAGAGAAGGAACCGCTGCCATGCTCCCTCCCATTGGAGCTCCACAGCTGTCACCGCCCGCTGTCCCCTCCCGCTGTTGTAGCCGCTCCTCGAGTTTTTGTATCTCGAGCTGCAGCTTGAGGTCTGCCAGACGCTTGTGCAGCGTCGCATCCCCTGCACCTGGCAACTGAGTGTCACCAGCAAGTGATGCTGCTGGCATCCCGAGGTGCTGACTCCCTGTTGACTGGCTCCCTGAGCCGTCCGCCACGGAAGTAGTCTGCACCTGGGGGGGGGTCCACAAGTCCACAGGCAGAGGCTGGATCGGCCTCCGAACCTCCTCCCTGGGCAACTTGAGTTGCGGCGATGTGGACACCTCCGGCGACCCAGCAGTGTGCTCACTGCTGACACCCGACCGTGCCCTCTTTGGGGCACGGGGTGTTGGCTCGGGAGCCGGTTCCCACGGGGTGGTCACCAGGCTTGCCGCTCTGCCGGCTGGCCTCCCAGGAGGCTTGTTCCCCACCAGAGGTAGCCTGCTGGTGGGGCGGCTGTCAGCCTTGGGGGCGGGAGGTGCCTTGGGGGCGGGAGGTGCCTTGGGGGCGGAGGCGGGAGGTGCCTTGGGGGCGGAGGCGGAAGATGCCCCCCGTGGCAGCCTCGGGCGGAGAGAGGTTGGGGGTGCCGGTGGAGATTGCGCCTTCCGCTTGTTGAGGGGAGGTTCTGCAGGGGCGGAGAGAGGCAGGGGCTGCATCTCCCCTTCGAACTTCCCCTCACAGCTTTTCGTGTGGTGTTTTAGGGCCTCAACCGGGGCAATCGTCAACCCGCGCACGCCCTTCTCCAAAGCAGCCACCGCCTCCAGCAACAGCGTGCCCATGTCCTCGCGATCCGCCTCAACGCTCAGGCTCTTATTCAGGGTGGGCGTCTTGTTGTTCATGCACCCAGCCCTGAATAAAACCAACCTGCGGTTGGGGGGGCCGTGCCCCCATGCGTCTTCCACTGGAGCCACCTCCCATGGGCCGTATACCCACAGGCCATTGCCCGCACGTGCCCCCCGTGGCTTCACCGGACAGCCCGCAATCCAAAACAGGGTGGTGTGCTTCTCATGCACAACCACCCGGCCGAACGCAGTGTCCCCACGCGTGATGTTGCGGAGCGTGAGGCGCGCCTCCAGTTCAGGCCCCACGGCGTGACAGCCCTGGGGACACGCGGCGCTGAACTCCTTCTCCGCAAACAGCGCCGTCAGCCAATACGGCTGGGGAGGGGGAGTTTGGAGTAATAGCCGGGAGTCCACGGGGGTGATCGACACATCCAAGCCGAAAGTACCCTTCACGGGCCAGGTGGTATCCTCCGGCATCGGCACCCCCTTCTTGTCCACGTACAAGTGGGCTGATAGCCGAGCCCAGCCGGAGGACACGTACTCCACCGCACCGTGTATCAGCTTCCCGTTGAAGACGATCACGCTCTTCGCCGGTAGGTGGAGGGTGATCGACTCAATGGACGCCACCCTCGTCTTGTTCGCCGCCAAGTGCGAACCAGGGTACGCCCGAAACTGGTAGCAGTCAGACATGACAAACAGCACCCCATACGCACCGTGGTCGCGGTGGTTCGCCTGCCTGCCTGCACCGTATTGCGTGATCAATACGGTCTTCGCCATGTTCCCCTGCCGAAGTTCCAGCTCCCCCTTTGCATATAGGGGATTGCCCGACCCCCCCCTCGCCTTCCAGACGCTTCAACACCTCCCCACCAATATATTCCACCCGCTTCCCCAGCTGGCTGCCCTCCACGATGTTCCCGATGAGCCGCTTCTCGTCCTTCACCGTGTTCACCTTAACACCATCTTGCTTGAAGCTGGAGAAGTTGTACTTGACGTCCTTGCTCACGTACCCGGCGTGGAACTCCTTGACGAGATCGGCCACGGGAATCGGGTCCTCCAGGTGTCCGCAAAAAAACCCGTTTCCCGCCAGCTGCTCACGCCAGTCCCGGGGACATGCGAAACCCCACTCCGCATCCGCCTCCCCCTCGGGCTGCGCCGCTGCACCCGCGCCCTCCTCCCCCCCCCCACGGCAACAGCACCTCCAGATGCCACACCCTGCGCCTCCTCCGCGTTCTCCATCTCAGGCTGCTCCTCAGTAACAGCTACAAGAACAGCTGCTCCTGCAGCCAAGACAAACTACACTTTTTCACTTTTTTTTTTTCGTTTCGTGCTGTTACTCTTTCCCTCCTAAAAGAATGCGAGCAGAGTATGTCCGGTGGTCGCAAGTAGCCTCACCTTGCAGGTCTTCTGAAGGGCAAGCCGTATCACCTCCAGCTGCCACACCATACTGATCCACCGCGATCTCCATCTCCGGCTGCTCCTCAGCAACAAGAACATGAACAGTTGCTCCTGCAGCCAAAATAACTTATGTGTTTTTCAGTATTTTCAACAGTTTCAAGCTCTTCCTAAAAGAATGCGAGCAGAGACAGTAGGACTGGCGCATGTGCCTGGTCGACTGTATCCTCACCTGGCATGTCTTCTGTTCCAGACAGCTGTGCCACCATCTCCTTCTCCACCTCCGACAAATCGCCAAAGGTTCCGAGCGCTTCTGTCAGGATCGCCTGAGACTTGGCATCCAGAGCAGCACCCGGACCCTGCTGCTCCTCCGCCACCTCGTTGCCATCCTGCCCCCCAGCGTCTTCACCAGCAGCCTCCACGATCTCCTGCTGCCCCCCCAGCTGCCGCAGCTCCAGCAGCCACAGCTACTGCAGCAACTTCGCCAGCAGCCTGCTCCTCCTCCACGATCTCCTGCTGCCCCCCAGCTGCAGCAGCTCCAGCAGCCACAGCTTCTGCAGCAACTTCGCCAGCAGCCTGCTCCTCCTCCACGATCTCCTGCTGCCCCCCAGCTGCAGCAGCTCCAGCAGCCACAGCTTCTGCAGGAACTTCACCATCAGCCTGCTGAACCCCCTCGGTCTCCTGCTGCCCAGCAGCAACTGCAGCTTCAGCAGCCCATCCACGCACAAACCCGCCCCGGTTGCGCTGCTTCAGCTCCTCCATCAGCCCAGCAGGATATTTGCGAGGCCTGCACCTGCTCTGAAACCCACTCTTGCCGTCGCAACCCGAGCGGTGGCACCAGGACTCGTCGGGGTTGTTCTTGAAGCCAAAGGCGCATACCCCATGGAAGCAGCGCTTGCAGTTGCGGCATGCATGCCCGGGTGGTGAGCCATCCACCTTACCCTTGGCGCAAAACAGACAGAAGTCGGCAACCCAACTTCCGCAATGTCCGCATTCCTCGGGGTAGGTTGCGCCCGCACCACATGCCCGGTGAAAGTAAGCCCCACAAACTCGGCAATTCTTGTCCAATACTGGCACCCTTCCAGGAACCTGAGAGTGCGAGCAGTAAGCCACTTGGCAGATATGCGTTGGAAATGTTAGCTGCTTTCTTGACTTGGAGGCTTCTGAAATCTTAGCCCCCTGGTCCACCAAAGCGCTCCCACGCGCTAGCTGCAATCTCTTCGTAGGTTGTTGGGTCCCTGACGACTTAGCATCACCGCGGCGCGACATGTTCAACTATCGATCAGTTCCCAGTTGACACCAGGGGTGTCGTCCAACGACTCTTGATCTATGAAGGTTGTTTGAGCACAAGGATAACACGCCCAATGCTCTGAGTACTCTGTGATAACCCACAAATCGCAATCTGGCCCCCACCAGCAACGCACTTGTGCTTTGTTCTTGTTGCCTCCTAAACAGAATTCACACTCACGCACGAATCGAGGCATACCTAGGTAATTGAACCGTTGCAATTTGAGTCGCGCTTGGTGAACTCTGGTGTGAATGTGAAAAGTTACTGTAAAACCGCCCGTGCGATGAAAGCCCCCCTGTGACTAGGAACATCGCACGGGCGGTTTTTTGTGTAGTCGAAATTGTAAGATGTAATATAAATTCACTATAAATTCACTGAACTGTAAAACCGCCCGTGCGATGAAAGCCCCCCTGTGACTAGGAACATCGCACGGGCGGTTTTTTGTGTAGTCGAAATTGTAAGATCTAATATAAATTCACTATAAATTCACTGAACTGTAAAACCGCCCGTGCGATGAAAGCCCTCCTGTGACTAGGAACATCGCACGGGCGGTTTTTTGTGTAGTCGAAATTGTAAGATCTAATATAAATTCACTATAAATTCACTGAACTGTAAAACCGCCCGTGCGATGAAAGCCCCCCTGTGACTAGGAACATCGCACGGGCGGTTTTTTGTGTAGTCGAAATTGTAAGATGTAACATAAAATTCACTATAAATTCACTGAACTGTAAAACCGCCCGTGCGATGAAAGCCCTCCTGTGACTAGGAACATCGCACGGGCGGTTTTTTGTGTTGTTTTTTTGGCAAAAGCAAAAGTTCAGATTGTTTACTTTTTGAAACACTGCCTACACAAACATGTAAAGCATAACGGATAATAATGCAAGGCTGCTTATCAGTGGCATACATTAGAAGAGATATATCATGTCTTCAGATGGTTTTCTGCTGGATATTTTGCCTTGGCTGTCTAGCATTGGTGAACAGGCGAAAGATTTCCCAACTGACTATCCTATTGCGGAGGAGAATGTGCAACGCGGGATTGAGCTGAGTAGAGAAATTTCGGAGTTTGCAGCGCATTGGCGTGCTACAGGGGCAGGAAGTGCGGGAACGCCGCTTGCAGACCAGCTCGCGGAGGCGGCTGAGCCAACTTCGACTGCGATCAAACGTCGCGCGAGTAATGTGCAACGCCAAAGGATTTCTCGTTCTAAGAAATGCCTGAGACTGGATTCTACCGCAACATGCGCGGACGCTAGTAGAGCACAAGCTTCCGAGGTAACCGCAGTGGTCCCGCGTGGAAGCCAGTCGTACTGGAATAAGAAGATCGGCGCGGTGTTCCAGAACTCGCCGGGAATTATAGCTGGGGCGTTGGCGAACTACATACGCACACTGAACTCGGATAATCAAAATATCTTGCGCACGCTTTTGGCCAGCGCAGAGGAGAGCGTTGGACAGATAATGGTGTCAAGTTTTCGGCAATCTTTTTCAGCTTTGGCAACAACCAGAACCAATCAGAACCAGGACACTCAACTGTCTGGGGCTGCAATGGCGTTTGGAGAAGCCGCACGGGGTATGGAGAACAGGATCGCGGATGTATTGGGCATTCGACGTCCGGTTGTGGTTACTGGGATAGTGGGGCATCGCAATTTGCTGGATGGCGCGAGCTTGGGGACTGTACAAAGGCTTCGAAGTGGGCTTCTGGAAGGCCTGGTTAGAAAGAATCGAAACTTGGCTAACCAAATGGCAAATGAGCTGTTTATTGCGAAGATCCACGACTTCTGGCTCAGTCCTGGAATAACACGTGTGTCAACTTCCAAGCGGGACGTCCTGAAGCTGAAGCATCCTGACGGGACGACTGAGAAGGCCCCCAAACACTGGTTAGAAATGACACAACTAGAGGTGTACCGCAAGTTCCAGAAGAAGGAGCCTGGCATCAAGATTGGGCTGCGGTGTTTCGAGCAGAACAAACCGAAGCAGGTGCGACGACTCACTAGACGGGACACCATCTCCTGCTGCTGTAGATACCACGAGGATATGAGGTTGGCGGTGACCGCATACCAGCGGGCACACGAGCGTTTGCACTCCAAGTGTGAATGCCCGGACAGGGAGTGCTGTCCTCACACTGGGGGACAGCGTGCCGTCATGTCCAATCGCAAACCACCTCCAGGGTTCCCAGATGTGGTATGTGGACGGGCAGAGGTGACCCGTTCGACTTCAGGGTTTACAGCCTCCCTACTGTGTCCAAGGAGAACTCTGGAATCTGGCGAGCGCGCAGACTTTCACGAGCTGGCTTGTTTGGACCAGTCATGCAAAGACTGCGGGCCGCTGCAGAACCTGAGTTTGTGCGCGACAGAGGTGTCCAACCCGACACCGGTGGAGTGGAACACCTATGAGAGTGCCCTTGTGGGGGTCGACGAGGACGGCAAGAACAAGCACCGAGTTCAATATGTTCAAAAGCGGACCCCGGTGGGCGAGCTCCTCGCAAAGCTGCAGAGTGCACTCCTTGGGCACACGCCTGGAGAGTCTCCCAACTGCGTATGCACGGGGAAGTTTGTGTTGAAAACCCCGGACGGTTGGGGGATACATAGGCAAGCTGGACGGTGTAGACGGACGGGCATGTCCGTTTCTGAAGCCATACGCCTACCATTGCTTCATGGCACAGCACTCCATGACCATGTTCAATAAGTGTAAAGCGAACTTGCCAATGGATCACACCCTCCTTCTATTTGATTTCAGCGAAAACCATGCCCTCAACATCCCGCGAGCCATCCAATCGTTGCATTGGATTGTGAAGTAAGCTTCACTTTTGTGTTGTGTCATATGGAGACACGCATATGGCCCGGTGGATGGTGTGCAGTCCACGGAGGAGAACCCCATCATTATCAAGGACTACATCTACCTCATCGGCGACGACATGCCACATAGCCATCGCTCCATCCAACACATGCGCATGCTTATTGTGAAGGACTATTTCATCAAGAGAGGCATCCCGCTGCCGAAATTTGTACACGAGTGGGCGGATGGGAGCGCGGTGCAGAACAAGTGCGGAACGGCATTTGCGGACGTCGTGGAGAGCGGCCGCCCGATGTGCGCGGAGGGGGTGAGAGGGCTTGGGATCCCATGCCAGCGCAACTTATTTGAGACGGCCCACGCACGAGGCGAGCAAGATGCAATGGGGGTGATTGTCAAGCATGAGGCGAGTCTGGCGGTGATGGCTACCCCGGACAAGTGGTATGGCGGAATAACATGCGCCAGGCATTTATGGGAGTTTTGTATTGAAAGGTTGCAAGACCCTAAGGACACGACATGGTCCCGAGGCTCACAGTTTTGCAAGCGGTTCTTTTTCCTAGTGGAAAAAGGCGACGTGGATGAATCGGGTCCGGTTTTTGACACGGTCGACCGAACCCTCCGGTTGCACTCCGTGCGCGCGGGGGTTGGACTGCTGGTGGGTTTGAAGCGGGACCGGCAGTGCTATTGTGAGTATTGTTATGCGCAGTGCGAGCGGGCGCACCCGGATAGTGCGGGGTGCCACTACAAGAGCCATGTGGACGAGTGGGTGCCGTTCACTTTGACGGTGAAAGAGGCAACGCAAGCCCGGCAAACACGACGTCAAGCGGCGGAGGCCGCGCATGAGATGGGCGTGATGGTTGCGCGGGGGAGCATTTTTGCACGGCCATCTGGGGGAGATGACTTGCACTCCTACTATTTAGTGAAGGCGCTTGGTGGAGTGCAAGTGGTTGAAGATCCGGCGGGGATGAAGGACGATTACTACAGCCCGGCGGGGGAAGGGGTGTATGCAACGTGTGGGGAATATGTTGTGGAAGGCCGCTTCTTGGAATGGCGTGATGAAGAGACGTGCACGGAGTACTTTGTGGACACTAGTAAAAAATGCCTTACATATTCCCACCACATTGCGTGTGTAGATGTGATCATGACCAAACGCAGAATAGGAAGGAAAGATTATTATCATCTATCCGATGCGGAGCATCAACGCATCCTAGGATTGCTATTTTGATCACCTCCCGTGCCTCTCTCGTGCCTCTTGTGCGTCAAGAAAATAGGCGGACGGTTAAGGTGTGACATACATTTTTTTTAAGCAAATTATTGTTTTGCCTTATTTCAAAAACTGGCTGTGCCTTAGAATTGTGGCCTTAAAGGGTTAATTAAGCTCCAAACCTGAAAAATGCATCATTACACCAAGGGCATAAGGCATTATTATCAAAAATATATCTGAAATTATGAAAATTAGCCGAAAAGAGCCCGAAACATACGAGTTATCGGGCAAATGAAGATCATTTCTTCATTCAAACAAATTGTTGTGCCTTAGATAGGTTGGGGTGAGGTAAGGCAACCTTCAAATCGTCGCAAAGATGACATTAAACCGTAGGCGTAAGGCTATTTGAGCCAAAATAGGCCTAAAATGCGGAAAACAGCCCGAAAACAGCGGTTTTCGGGCCATATTTCTCAAAAAATGAAAACAATTTCAAGAACCATATTTTGTGTGACACTTGGATATTTTGTGGTGGGGTAAGGCAACCTTCAAATCGTCGCAAAGATGACATTAAACCGTAGGCGTAAGGCTATTTGAGCCGAAATAGGTCTAAAATGCGGAAAACAGCCCGAAAACAGCGGTTTTCGGGCCATATTTCTCAAAAAATGAAAACAATTTCAAGAACCATATTTTGTGTGACACTTGGATATGTTGTGGTGGGATGAGACAACCTTCAAAACTTCGCAAACATAACATTAAACCGTAGGCGTAAGGCTATTTGAGCCAAAATAGGCCTAAAATGCGGAAAACAGCCCGAAAACAGCGGTTTTCGGGCCATATTTCTCAAAAAATGAAAACAATTTCAAGAACCATATTTTGTGTGACACTTGGATATGTTGTAATGGGGTAAGGCAACCTTCAAAATGTCGCAAACATGACATTAAACCGTAGGCGTAAGGCTATTTGAGCCGAAATATGCCTAAAATGCAGAAAACAGCCCGAAAACAGCGGTTTTCGGGCCATATTTCTCAAAAAATAAAAATAATTTCAAGAACCAACTTTTGTGTGACACTTGGATATGTTCTAATGGGGTAAGGCAACCTTCAAAACTTCGCAAACATGACATTAAACCGTAGGCGTTAGGCTATTTGAGCCGAAATATGCCTAAAATGCAGAAAACAGCCCGAAAACAGCGGTTTTCGGGCCATATTTCTCAAAAAATAAAAAATTTTCATGAACCAACTTTTGTGTGACACTTGGATATGTTCTAATGGGGTAAGGCGACCTTCAAAACTTCGCAAACATGACATTAAACCGTAGGCGTTAGGCTATTTGAGCCAAAATAGGCCTAAAATGCAGAAAACAGCCCGAAAACAGCGGTTTTCGGGCCATATTTCTCACAAAAATTTTTTTTTTCAAAAACCAACTTTTTTCGTTGTCTTAGAATTGATCCCTTAATTTCTAGTGACTTTCACAAGTTCCTAACGTTGAATTATGCATGTGACCACTTTGTGACGGCATAGGGAAATGCGACGGCTCGAGGGTCAGAGCCGAGCTGGACCGAAACCGATGGCACCGCCCGCAGGGCGGTATCATGCCAAACCGGAACCGATGAGACCGCCCGAAGGGCGGTCCCGGGACCGACGGTACCGCCCGAAGGGCGGTATCGGAGTGAACAGGGCTCGACGGGACGATTCGGAGAGCGGTCTCATCCCCGACGGCACCGCACGCACTACGGTCTCAACGAGTCCGGATATGTCTCAGTTGAGACACTGATTATGCGACTCCAGTTCCCGTAAGTATGCACCATACTACATATCGTGTAAAGTATGCTGCATATTTGCGGAGCCGACATACCTGCGGGATTTAACATATTCCGAATGTATGCCGCAGATTCCGCACAAATGCGCGTAATAGGCATCGCACATATTTATGCAATATATATGTGTTATATATGTGTCACGTGATGCGTTGTGATGTGATTTCGTTATGCAAGGGTTAGGACAGTAGAACTCAGACGGAAATGCAATCCGGCCGAGTGCAACTGTCCAGATGCGTGGCCCCAACAATCGTGAACATACACTTCAAACAAGGAAAGTCGAAGCAGACGGAAAGACAAATAATATGTGAAATCGATATTACAAATACAAGTTAATCTGTCTACTTAAAGTTGTTCAGGAATGTTCCCTGTCTACAGGGTCACTGTCTACACACTGTCAACGTTAAGTCTACGCTAGGCTCTAAGCTATGCCAGGCTAAATCATCTATTTAGAAACAACGCCATTCGCGTTCCATTGTCTTCCCAACATAAATGGTAGTTGTAGGCTATACCTGAAACACACACACACACAGGTAAACGCCCGGTCAGTGCAAAACGTATGGGTGCTCTCATCATTGATGATGCGTGACACGTTTTTCATGCGCTAACCGGTTCCAAAAAAACCAGGATGTGCAAACTGCACAAATATTTTAAATCCCGTCCATGGGTTCAAGGAGAAAAAAGGTGGTGCCTAAAATGTATGAAATTACCTTATGGACTGCAACAGTACATTCGCCTTTCCAGCAGATTCCAGCGAACCCAACCTGTAAAATACACGGGTCGTGTGAGCGTGTGTGCCAATGTAAAAAAACAGCACGAGCAAAACAACATGAAAAGCGGAAGAAGACTGACGGGTGAGAAAACCCGCTGCTGTGCATGAATATTATTCACCCGCCCGTCAGTCAGCTTTAAAGAATTCTCAGAGTTCCTGAAATTTGTATCGCGAGTCAACAGTGAGTGGCATAGTATCCGAGTATGAGTATCGTCTACGTGGACAACATTGGAATAACGTGTTCCTATGTACAGATCGCGTCACGCGTCGTTTATAATTTATAATTCTGGATAATTTATATCAGAAATGATCGATAATACGCGTGATGTCATACCGCGCCGCGCGGCGCGGCGAGCAGATTCTGACGCGCG
Organism: Cymbomonas tetramitiformis; assembly: GCA_001247695.2. Classification (NCBI taxonomy): domain Eukaryota; kingdom Viridiplantae; phylum Chlorophyta; class Pyramimonadophyceae; order Pyramimonadales; family Pyramimonadaceae; genus Cymbomonas; species Cymbomonas tetramitiformis. Next base: position 25,805 of record LGRX02022449.1, read on the forward strand.
GCGCCCCAGCTCAGCTCAGGCGAAGTACAGTACTGGCCAGAACTGGCGAGTGGGCGCTTTTAGCCCCTAAAAGCGCCCACCTGTTGGGCAAGAAACCAGGAAAAATTAGCAAGGTACACGCACAATTAAATTGTACTCCCTTAGGCCATTCAAACCGCATTATCTATTTTTGGTGCGCAATTTCACGCCGATATTTAGGATTTTAGGCTTAAAACCCCCAAAACCCTGAGTGCGTACTTAAGGAAATCCAACCAGCCGTATTTGGGCGTAACTTTCGCAATACGTATCCATTCGTGTTATGACCGGATGTACAATCTCAGCCTATCCGACCTGGCATTTTCAAATATCAAACACATGAATCCGGCCAGTTTGGGTTTGTAGTTGTAACGCCATCTGTTAAGCAGTTCGCTAGCGCGCGGTGCCAGAGCGCACGATATCGCATTTGGGCGTAACTTTCGCAATACTTATCCATTCGTGTCATGACCGGATGTACAATCTCAGCCTATCAGACCTGGCATTTTCAAATATCAAACGCATGAATCAGGTCAGTTTGGGTTGTAGTAGTAACGTCAGCTGTAAAGTTCGCTAGCGCGCGGTGCCAGAGCACGGTATCGCATTTGGGCGTAACTTTCGTAGTAGTACTTATCCATTCGTGTTATGAACGTACAATCATCAGACCCGGCATTTTCGAAAATTAAACACTCCGGTCAGTTTGGGTGTCTCCGCGTAAAAATAGCTAGTATACTCCATATCACATATCACATGTCCGCGATATCTAGCATCACGGTGGGAACTAGTTCGAACATGTTACCGCCTATGGCATGTAAAGCATGATATTCCTCGAAGTGTTCACATCCTAATATATATACTCATATTGAAAATATTATCGTATAAAAAAACTTCAAGGATACAATCGAAGCGGGCTCTCATGACTTC
>LGRX02022453.1:8533-36306 GCA_001247695.2 Cymbomonas tetramitiformis
TGGTGCGCCCTCGGTAAGGGCAGGGGCTGGAGATGGGGGTGAACAGTATGGCGCACCCTCAGCGATAGCGGCCGTCTTGGAGATGCGCTCGCGCTCCTTGAAGGAGAGCTTGTCCGGCACCACGAACTTGCGGGCGTGGAACTCGTGCAGCAGCAGGAACTCGATGCGCAGCGCCCGGGCGCCCTGCAGGGTCTTCCCCCAGAGGCTGCCTGTGAGGCACGTCAGCTGGCGCGATAGAGGGATCACGGAGAGGTGGAACATGAGCACGAGGCTCAGCCAGGCATCCGACTCGGCGTGCGTCACTACGGACTGGATGCCCACCCCTGACATGAATCTGCGTCGCCCACCACATCCCATCCCCCCATGAAGCCCTCATGGACCTTCTGCATGACCGAGGCGCACACAGTGGCTGGCAAGAGGAGGAGGTCCAGCAAAGGTTGGGGGAAACGCAAGGCGCGCGGCAAAGAAAGGTTGGGGGAAACGCAAGCACGCGGCAAAGAAAGGTTGGGGGAACCCCGAAGGCACGCAAAAGAAAGGTTGGGGGAAACGCAAGGCAAAGAGTTGTGGGAACCAGAGGCTCCCGGCAAAATAGATGCAAAAAACGCAAGGCTACAAAAAGAAAGGTTGGGAAACCAAGCGCAACGCTGCAAAGGTTGGGAAACGGTAAGGCACGCGGCAAAGAAAGGTTGAAAACGCATGGCACGCGGCAAAGAAAGTATTATGGGGAAATGGCATGGCAAAGAAAGCTGGGAAAATGTGCACGACAGCCCAGTGATGCCGCGCACAGGCATTCACAGGCCTCTCCACGTGCACTGATCAAGCTGCAGAATAAACCACCGATGAAATCCACCAGTCGCGGCAGATGATGACCCTATCCCTTCGGATCAACCAATGGGGAAATGAGGCGGGCCATATGCAGCCATCGCCTCTGCGTTGTGACTGAGTTTGCTGCGAGTTTGGAGCTGCGGTGGAAGCGGGCATGGGGTGGCGTCCAGAACTCCATGGGGCTGGGGCACGCAAGGGCTGCCGGGAGTGATACGAGACAGGGGGGCGCACCTCTCCGGGATTTCGCTGGCCTCGAGCTCATCGCGGTTGATCATGAGCTGGGACTTTGCCAGCGACGTCAGACTATAGCTCACTTCCTTCACAAACTCCCGCGCACTGAGGTAGGTGTCGCAGAGGAGCCGCCCGGCGAGGCATGACAGCGCCCCGGCACCCGCGCCCCCTCCAAACTGCAACGTACCCTCCCAGCACCTCTCCATTATCAGCGCACACAACATTGCGCTCTACCGGTGCCGGCACGCCTGCCAGGGCAATGCCTCCAGAGGCGCCAGCCACGTGCGATCGATGCGTGCGCGCAAGGCGCCCTCAAGAAAGGGCTAAACTCAAGATGCAGCTCGCTTCATGCCACGTGGCCCACTGCCTGCGCTGCACGATCCTCTGCAGTGCTAAATGTGGAGGAGCATCCCTTGACAGCGCCCTGCTGTAACGCTTGAGCCCAAATGGGGACGATAGGCCCGGAGGCTCTACATCTCGAAGCAAGGCTGCGCCCTCACCTGACCACCGCCACCATTGAGGTTGGGCATCTTGGTCCTGCGCAGGCGGCCGAGGCGCGACCAGTGGGGCACCTGCAAGACAACGCCCTCCGAACCCTGACCAAGCGCGCTCCCCGACATCCGCCCCCTTGCGGTGCAGGTTCAGATGTCGCCTCAGTCCAGGCTGGTGCATTGCGATACTGGCAGCCAGGCGCTCCGTGGCCCCAGGCGCAGGGCGTGGGGGCAGGGCGCAAGGCGCAGGGCGTGAGGAGCAGGAGCGCAAGCGCAGGGCGTGGGGGCGGGCGCAAGCGCAGGCCGTGGGCGGGGCGCAGGCGCAGCGTGGGGAGCAGGCGCAAGGCGCAGAGAGCGTGGGGGCGGGGGCGCAAGCGCAAGGCGTGGGGGCAGAGGCGCAGAGCGCAGGCGTGGGGCGGGCGCAAGGCGCAGGCGTGGGGGCAGGCGCAAAAGCGCAGAGCGTGGGGGCGGGCGCAAGGCGCAGGGTAAGGGAGTTGGGGAGGCAGGCGTGGGCTTACCTTATTGCCTGCAGCCGGTGCAGCAGAACGTCCAAATCAAATCCTCCAATGTTATGCCCCACCTGCATCGCTCCCACTCAATCCCCCTCAACCTGCCCTCGGCATGCCCACATCTCAGCTAGGGCGTCACTGCACCCCCACAGTGGCCTGCCGGCTGCTCCCAGCTCCACCACGCGGACACAAACATGTGTGGGGCCGTGGTGATACACCGCACGTCACAGCTGTTCTCTTCCAGCACCGCGCAGGACCGGTCTGCTAGCCCTATGCGCGAGTGCAGGAAGGGCGAGCATAACCACCTAGTTCCGAACGAAAAGGGGGGCTGGGAGGGAAACAAAGCCGGATTCGGCACACTGGCGGAGCTCCTCCTTGATCTAGGGTGGAAGACTGGCCTCGATCAAGATCTCTTAAAAAAAGCCGGCCACGCTGTGCTGCTCACTTATTTGAGCGCGCTCCCAAGAGGCTGCGAGGGCCGCCTGGAGCAGGCCGGGCTACGTTCCAATTGACGTCCTCCAGAATACTGGCATTGACCTCTCGGAGGAAGTCTCGGATATATAAATACATATATATATATATATCACACTTATATACCACAATGGCAGAATATGATATGGTATACACACACACATATATATATATATATATATAATCAAGTGGAGTGGGGCTGGAAATTAGGGGATAAGGGAGGCACCAGAATGTCGGCGTCAATCTGCTGAAGGCGAGCAAGAAGGAAGCTTAGCAGGGCACGCTCGCTGCTTTGAGAGGAAAGCACGACGGCGCCCTTGCCCGCCTTCGCATTTGTCTGCGCTCCCGTCACACCCCGGCACCCGCACCCTGAACCTGTCTGAGCGCCGTGTCTGGCTCCGTGGTTCATGGGGAAGAGGCCAAAGTGGCCGTGGGCCGGAGGGGCAGGAAACCGGTGTACAGTCATTGTGCAGTTGATTGGCACATACATCTTCAGGGAGCTATCTGTCCTTCTTTCTGCCTTCTTTTGGAGCACGAGAAACACTGGTAATCACACTGCTGGCAGCTGCTCCCGCCCCCTAACTTCTTTAAATGAGCAACGCTGATGCCAAATGTGAGCTCCTTCACACGTGCCCCGAGAAAAACACTCCGCCGATCTGTTGGAGCACGAGGCCGCTGCAGATAAAGCCGTGGATGTCGGCTACCTCCAGCCAGCCCTTGTTTTTCCGAGCACAAGCAGCTCTTTTCCAGCCCCTAAAGACATCAGAGAGTCGGAACTCGCAGCAAAACGAGTGATCCTATACTAAGACCAATAATAGAGCAGCCCTTGGCATCCCTCTGTGCAGCAATCGAGAAGCAATTGAGACCTGCATGCGCGGCGCGCTACCCGCCTGCGCTCGTAAGTGCAGGGCGCTCTGGTAGCGTTAGGCTGATCAAGCCGCGCTCTGTTGCGAGGCCTCGGGGGGGGGCATGGGGGGAGGGGTTGCCTGCTGGACGTGCTCATCCCAGCCCGGAGGAAACGTGGTGCCATCCAGCTTGCGCACGACGGTGACGTGGCGTAACTGCTTCGGGTTGCTCCACTCCTCCCGTGTCATCGGACCGTCAACCTTCACACGCTGCACCCAAAGCACGGACGCCGCGATGACCTGTGGGCCCCAACCTCCCCCCGTCCCGATCAGCCTCAGCGCATCTCAACGGGGCCTGGCCTCGCTGCACGAGGTGGCACCAATGGAAAGAATGTCGCGGGAATGAAACAGCGCGCACTCGCTCCCTGCCGTTGATACGCTTCACAGCTCACGCATCCACGCGGGAGCTGCATGGTGGCATGGCACGAGGCCGCAGCAGGCAGTCCTGGAAGCAAGGAGCGCATGCCATGGCAGATGCACGGGCCGGGGCACCTCGTTCACGTTGTGGCCTTTGTTGATGACGGTCTTGAGGTTCAGCGCAGCCACGGTGACCGGGGGGGGATCGCTCTGCTGCTGTGGATGGCTGATGGTCTTGTGACCTGAGACTGTCATCTCCACCTTGCACCAGCTCATCTGCGAGCTGGCCACCACCGCGTCGCGGACGCAGAGCCAGGAGGGGCCCATTATCTTGCGCTTTAGCAGCAGCGCCTCCAGCGCGCTCGTCTGCGTACCAAAGAGCGCCGTGAAGTGCCGCCCTTGCAAATCCGACGGCAGCAGAGGGCTTGCCGCTGGCATCCGTACCTGGTACCAGTGCTCCTCGACCGCACATCAGTCAGCAAGTGCACATGCGCTCGCATCATCACCTTCACCGAATTGATATCTGCATCCGACTCTCTTTCGGCTTTCTCGGGGCTACGTCCAACACCTGTTCAGCCAGTACGCGCAGAATGTTCTGCGCGAATGCCGGCAGCGGCTTGGAGTGTACCTTTGCACACATTCAGCTGAACGTAGACGTGGGCAGGGGGGGACGTCACCTTGAGTACGTACTGCTCCGCACGGGATACATCGGTGCGCTCGAAGGCATAGGCCCTCTTGACGGGGACCATTGAGAAGGAGGTCACCCCGCGCTCCAGCAGCAGCCCGCGCACCTCCTCCTTCAGGTCCTTCGCCAGTGCCTGCGCCCGGGAAATGGAGGGCTGGGGTTAGGAGGCATGCAGGAGGCAGGGGTCGTGTTTGGTCCACCATGAATGGGTACTATGGAGGTTGGAGGCGGGGGGCATGATCCACGACACCGTCTTGAGGCCAGGAGTGGTAGAGAAGGAGCCATGCGGTCATCTGCAGGTTGCGATCAGTGCAAGAGGAATGAGAAGAGCGGCTGCGGTTTGCACCGCAGTCGTATGGTCAGATGAGCGGAGCTCATTGAGTGCCGCAGTCGTATGGTCAGATGGGCGGAGCTCGTTGAGTGCCGCAGTCGTATGGTCAGATGGGCGGAGCTCGTGAGTGCCGCAGTCAGCCGTATGGTCAGATAGGCGGAGCTCATCAGTGCCCCGCAGTCGTATGGTCGAGATGGGCGGAGCTCATTGAGTGCCGCAGTCGTACGGTCAGATGGGCGGAGCTCATTGAGTGCCGCAGTCGCATGGTCAGACGGGCGGAGCTCATTGAGTGCCGCAGTCACATGGTCAGATGGGCGGAGCTCATTGAGTGCCGCAGGAGTTTCCCGCATGCTTGTCGTGTGCAGCTTCAGTGGAAGGCGCCAGGACATAGCCCTGGGCTTGCTCCTGCCTGATGGCAGCGCTGACTTCCAGAGCCAGGAGGTCGTAAATCGGGTGTGCAATTTGTGCCGCTGGCTCCGTGCGTTGACAGCCACACTCGGAGTACCTCAAATACCTCATGTGCCCTGCAGGTCTCGGCGGCGCTACTGCGACGTCCAGCGCCCAAGCACCGCGCCAGCGCTGTGCGCGAGCATCGCGCCGATCAACAGCGGTTCGCTTCTTTCAGGGCGACATGGGGAACGAGCAGGAGGTGCAGTGCAGGACAAACCTGCAGGTGACGCATGAGCAGCGCCTTGGACTTGGCGTCACCGCTTGCTGCAGCCTCTTCCAGCGTTGCGACCTTGGAGTCTTCGAAGGTGCCGGCCGTGGGCACAGCAAACACACAGCGCTCCAGGTCGGTCACGATGCAGCAGGCGCTCTGATAGGTAGCGGCTGCTCCAGAGACGGGCATCTGCGGCGCCACATTCCCCACCAGGCTAAATCCGCAGCATCCGCATTGGGCGAGCCGCCTCACAAGTGAAGCCCCCGTGGTGGCCTGTCCGCTCGTTTGGGCACAGCAGGCTCTCTGTTCGGCTCACGTGGTTCCAACTTGGGGGATGTGGCCACTGCATTGCGCACCTTGCCAAAGAGGAAGGCCTTGCCAGGGGAGGCCACGTCCTCGAAGGCCTCCATGTAGTAGAAGGGCACCGAGCCGTCCTCGTCCAAGGGCAGCCCGCCTGTCACAAGGCCCCAAGGAGCATCTTCCATCCCTCAGCCCAAGTGGCGGGCTCTGCCTCGTCGTTGCAGACCGCAGCAGGTTCACTGTGAGGACGGTCACAGTGACGTGGGGTGCGCAAGGCAGCGCTAGGATATAATGTGCCACTGCACTTCGCCGCTCAAGGATCCGTCTTCAATTGTCAGCAGGTCAGTTAGCAGGTGATCCACGGGCTGAAGAGAGTCGGCATGTGCACGGGGCAGCAAGCAGGCGGGCTGCTCGGCAGAGGAGTGAGACAGAAAGCAGTTCGTGTGATCAACGTTCAAAGCTGCTCCGAAGGGCCGGGAGGGCTGAGAGGAACACGGCGGAAAGGTTTGCCGGGAGCAGTGCATGCAGCGCCCCAAGGAACAGCACGGGACCTGCTCCGAGCGGGAGGGCAGCACTGAAGATGGGTCTAGGGAGCCTCCTGTCACCTTGGCTGCTGGACACGGGTACGGAAGTGATGGGGGCTTCCTCTTCGCCGGCGCCAGCCTCCCAAACTGCGTGGCATCCCGACAAGGGAGCGTTTACAGGGGGTCCTGCGGGCGTCTTCAGCGAGGGCTCGGATACAGCAGCAGCAGCAGGCTCCGAGGGCTTCTCCAAAGGTACCTCCGTCTCGACCTCGAGCTTGCAGGCTTCGGTGTCAGTAGCCACGGGACAATCCACAACAGCCGGCTGCTCGTCGGCGGTTTCCATGTCAGCGAAGGCGTCGCCCCCCGGCAGGTCGTCCTCGAGGGAGCCGGCTATAGGCCCAGCGTCCTCTTCCATGAGGTCAGCGGCGGCGTGTGACGGGACACTGGCGGCCACAGGGGCGCTACGCAAAGTGGGAGCAAAGCGCCCCGACGCCGGGACAGGCTGGCGGCTCGCAGAAGAGGTGGGCTCCCCCGGCCGGACACCTCCCCCCCGACGCAAGCGATCTCGGTCACGATCGTCGGGGCCGAGATCCGCAAGGATATCCTCCAGCAGGCTGTAGCCCTCCCCGCATACTTTAGTTGGATCGCTTGAGAGCGAGGTCTCCGAGGATGGCGAGCGAGGTCCCTGAAGAGGGTTCCCTTCGGTGAGGTTCCTGAGGGGAGGTGACTCAAGAGAGGTCCATCAAGGAAGGTCCAGTGCCATCAGCAAAGATAACTTCCGGTGGAGAGAATCCTAAGAAGAACGCCGTATCAGCCGAGGGCCGTGGGTGCGGAGCTCCACCGTACTTGGTGCTCTGGGTTCGAACGGATCGGTGCGGGCTTTCGGGGCAGCGCCCTCCTCATCGACTGCCCTAAGAACTCACGATTCGCGGCACAACGGCAGAGAGCTAGTCAAAGAAAGAAAACCAGACCTCTGCATCCCAAAGCGCAGGCCGCTTGCAGCCAAGAGCAAGGGCGGGATGTACGCTCGGGGGGGATCGAGCACCTATCAGCCTGGCAGGTGTCCGCCACCGGCTGCCGCTTCACGGAGCCTGCTTTGGCTTTGGCAAACATAGTCTGCATGCGCTGAGCCGCGCCAGGGACTATCTCGGGTCTTTTTTTGGCCTTCGCGGGAGCCTGTATAGAGGGTACGGGCACCGCTGTCGGGTGAAGCTTACGTCGACGAACACTTTACACACGTGCAGTGTAAGGCATACAACTTCAGTGAGCCCCTACAAAAACTTTTTGGAGCATAACAGCACATAACGAAAACTATATCGTGAGTAAAATGTAAAGAGTATAAGGTCAGGATCCTCCGGATGAAGCCTACCGCTTCTTTGGCATCCCCCTTCCGCTTGCGGCTTTTGTCGGTAAGGTCGTCCTCTTGTTTCTCGCCATCCTCGCAGGGCGCGGCAGTCCAATCCTCTTCCTCCCCCATATCCGCATATCTGCTTTGCATTTTTACGATGATGTTGACTTACAAAATATCAGTGCGGTTTGCAACCGACTCGTGAGACAAGAGAAAACCCGGGCGTACCCGATTCCGTCGTCATTCACGACAAAGGCTCCACCCTCGTCACGCCTCTTTTCCACAAGCTTGCGGTATTCCTTTTCATCAACCTGTGAAACGAGGAAGTTGGTAAGTTGGTTGTGAATGTGGTTACATATGCTTTGCGGCTAAACCTGGCCGCGCCCTCGCACTTACCACATCGTAGACATCCTCCTCATCTTTTGTGTCATACCTATCCGTGCGACTTTTTTCACGGAAAGCTTTGAGCTCCTCAATGGAACTTTTTGCTTTATTAGCACGCGAGGCGTTTCTTCTCGATCTTTCCATGGTATTTCGCGGAGTACAGGCTTTCGGAACTCTCAATTCCTTCTCACAAACCTGCTCTTTAGCATTTGAAACTTAACTGATATGTTTGCTGATAACGGGCTACCATTTTTCGCGCTCTTGCATCAGTATGGCGATCGGAACATCGGATGGCGCTGACGATCGGGTGGCGTGGGATAGGATGGCATGGCATGGCATCTTGGAATCTTGGCATGGCATGGCCGTGGCCGATCAACATCATCGATCGTGCGATGGCGATGGGAGCAAGCGAGGGAGGCCGAACGAAAGTCAGAGCACGAGCTCTGCTGGTTCTCGCGCGAGTTTTCCTTCTCTTCTGAGATTTGAAACTATGATTTTAATGAGAAGTTCTACTGTACAGTGTACCCCGTGGAGACTCATCAGTCGAACGAAACGTGACGGAAGAGTTTGATTGGTGGTTTGGTCGTTTCGGTTTCAAAACCGATCGTAGACCAAAACGTGCACCAGAAAATTGTCTTACGTATAAGGGACAGGGTGTCACGGGCGCTGGGAACTTGTCCAACTTTTCTGATGACTGCATGTCACGGCTGCGTCTATCGCGTGAGACAGTGATCACAATGAACGTCGCCGGCAGCAGACGGTGAACACATGTCACATCGACATCGCGGACACCATGCCGTTGCGTGACTGCTTACTCGTTACTGTGACACTCGTTCTTCGTTGACCCATCCCAATCCGCAATTGCATCGTAAAATTCTTCAGCTACACTACACACTTTCTTCAACGTTCCGCCGCCTCATGGGGCGAACGGTGCTGTGACTGCTGTGATACACGCAGGGATTTCCAAAGTGCTCGGCTACTTTTATTTTTCAGTTCGCTTATCATAATGTGTAAACTTATGATACTATGTGTGCGCAGGTCATGTCGCAGGTATCCGATGGCGAGGAGGGACGCGCGCTCTTGAGATGTGGAAGTCGAGGTTGGCGAATGCCAACCTTGCTTGGGATGAAACCCAACCATATCGAACTTATCGTATTAAGATATACATATTTCACGTTTGCATCCTTGGCATCTATGCAAAGTATGAGGAGCATTGAGTGGACATAAGTCCTAGGCTGTTTTGGTTTTGGGTTCATGGCGCATTCGCGACCTCTTGGGGTGTGGAAGTCGAGGTTGGTCTAAACCAACCTTGCTTGGGATGAAACCCAACCACATCGGATTATCTTATCGCACCTATCTTAGTTAAGTAATATATATTACAAGTTTGAAGGTCTTTCGAGAACGTTAAGGCGATGGCTGATTTTGTTTTTTGGGGTCGTAATAAATCATGGAAAACAAAATCAGCCTACGAACTTGTCCTAGCCGTTTGAGGCTCAAACCTTACAGGTTCATTGAGAAAAATGTACCGATGAGATAAGTTCGATGTGGTTGGGTTTCATCCCAAGCAAGGTTGGTTTAGACCAACCTCGACTTCCACACCCCAAGAGGTCACGAATGCGCCATGAACCCAAAACCAAAACAGCCTAAGACTTATGTCCACTCAATGCTCCTCATACTTTGCATAGATGCCAAGGATGCAAACGTGAAATATATACGATAAGTTCGATATGGTTGGGTTTCATCCCAAGCAAGGTTGGCATTCGCCAACCTCGACTTCCACATCTCAAGAGCGCGCGTCCCTCCTCGCCATCGGATACCTGCGACATGACCTGCGCACACATACTATCATAAGTTTACACATTGATAATGCGAAATTGATAATGCGAAATATGATAAGCGAACTGAAAAATAAAAGTAGACGAGCACTTTGGAAATCCCTGCGTGTATCACAGCAGTCACAGCACCGTTCGCCCCATGAGGCGGCGGAACGTTGAAGAAAGTGCGTACTGTAGCTGAAGAATTTTACGATGCAATTGCGGATTGGGATGGGTCAACGAAGAACGAGTGTCACAGTAACGAGTAAGCATAAGCAGTCACGCAACGGCATCGGCAGCGGCAATGGTGTCCGCGATGTCGATGTGACATGTGTTCACCGTCTGCTGCCGGCGACGTTCATTGTGGTCACTGTCTCACGCGATAGACGCAGCCGTGACATGCAGTCATCAGAAAAGTTGGACAAGTTCCCAGCGCCCGTACCCTGTCCCTACGTATAAAAGTGAAATGCCAGCGACACGTGTGCGACACGTCCGAGATGATTTGGAAGGTATATTCTATGACGTGCGACTTCTCTATTCGTCGGTTTTTTGGGGTGGCGATGACTTTTCATGATGATTGATGACATGAATTGGTCGATTTGTGTCTCTATCACATCACAGTTCAGGGCGGTGGATTTGATCCGTAAGGTTAAGGTTACCCCGGATTTTGGGGACCTTACCGGTAATATCGGGCCGCTAACCTTCGTACCCCTTTGCTGATAATAATAATAATAATAATAATAAAACATTTACGCTAGCAAAGGGGACAAAGTCATGAGAGTGCAGTATCCCTGCAAAGCAGGCTAGTGAAAACACCAGGGGCTACTCCCTCTGTTACAGCGCGCCCACAAAAAGGGGCTCAGCCCGCTTGTCGGCGGGGTGACATCTAGAGAAAAAGCAAAGTGCTAAAAAACTCTAGAAGATGGAGAAGCAGCCATGGCCGGGTGAGTGGAGGGGTGGCTGATTCTGAATGGTGGGGAAGGAAGTCGAAGAATTCAGGGGGGTTTTGGAGACGTTGAGAAAGGTGGGCAGGGTGGGCGGGGACGGGGAGGGGTGGGGGGAGGGGAGGGGGACGGCCCCTCCCCTTGGGGTCTCGTTGGGGGCCGGGAGTTTACACTCCCAGCTCCCAACCCATCCAATATTGCAAGTCTTTGAAAATTATTGCAAAAGAGTTTGAAGAAAATCGTTTGACTGTTGAACGGCTTATGTTTCTGACATGGTTTCATTGCTTGGGATGTCAACTGTGTGTGGGTCAGTGTTTAACTCCCATGCTAGTATGGGTTTTCTTACTTCTTTGATCGACGTACCCTTTCGGACTTTGTCATACCACGGTGACCGCTGAAAGACCCTATATATCGTTGCTTATGGCTCTCATGCGGTCAATTTGACATACCCACCAAGGTCATTGGGGGTCCCTAGAGGGGTATTATGGGGCTAAGATTTAAGGAATATTCACGGGGAAGCTGATTTCCCCCCCACTGTATGGGGGCTTGCTTCTCCCTGTTTCACCCCTCGCCGTGTGTGTGACATGTGACACCCATAGCCGTGACACCGATCCGTGACCTGCTAGTTAGCCTCCGTTATTGCTAACTCTTGAGTTTTATGTTATCACCGTTCCGAGCACCCGGCCCTGCGTGTTTTCTGTGTTTCACTATCTATATATTTACCCGTTACAAATATATAGTCAGATCATCCTTTCTATAAAATATGCCAATTAATCTTACCTCGTTTCCGGGGTAAATACTAGCATAGGAGTTAAGGTGGTGGTTGTGCTTAATTTAAACACGTCTCGCCTGTTTTTGGTGTGTTGCCTGCAAACTCTTGAGAGTTTTTTGAGAAGTGGGACCACGGGGGACACCTATCGTGTTGAGAACGGAACCAAAAAGAGAGGGGAGGTATCCCATGAGTGTAAGAGCTTTGGGCCATTTCACGGTGCTCATGAAGGTCTTGGAATTTGCATTGGTGATTGTCGTGTCGTAGTGGCCACCATAATAGGACTCATTATCACGCTGACAGTAAGGAGGGTCTTGAGTAGGCCATGGACGGAGTGAAAAGGGAAGTACTTCGTCCCTTTCGTTCATAACTTCTTTCCAAATATCGGTGCTAACTCCTGTGTATTCAAGTCTCTTCTTCGTGACCTTAGACTTGGGAAGGACGTTGAGAAACCATCTGGCAATCTTTTTCTGCGTAGACCTCCAGTCAAAGGCTGGTTGGATGTTACTGGGTGCGCTGTCTATGGCTATAATTACAACATCCGAAAAGTCATCCTTATAGCACCCACCACCTGGGAGAACGTAGGGGTCATCACCAGTCCAATAACCATGTGGGATGAATGGGATAGTGTTATGCGGGAATCTGAAGACAAGTTTAAAGCCTTTGTCAAACCATCTGTTTTGGTTTTTGGGGGACAACGGAAGAATCCATGTTCCTGAAAATCCAGAGACAGTGTTCGCCGCTTTATGGCCCATTTCCAAGGTGGTCATAACCGCCGAAGATTTCCCCTTTTCTTTCCCATCGAAAGGGGGGTTTCCATAAACGATTCTGCCGATGCCTGTTATCGGGTCCACATAGGCATCCCAGGCGAGGCCATCAAAACCAATTTTCCCATGATGGCAGAAAGGCCTGAGAGTTTTTTTCATTCTTGCGGTGGGTATGCATCTTCTCGAGTGGATTCTAGGGTGGGCATTTAGAGGGTTAGAAAAGAGTTCACCCCCGTTTTTGTCCAGGTTTCTGTCATCCACCAAAATATCTAAGAGGCATCTTCTTATTGCGTAGCAGTTTTTCGGATCGCCCGATTCAAACTTGCATGCATTGAGTGCTGCATGAATATCATGTGCTCTATTCGAGTACTCCGCAAGTGAGCATGGTGCTAGATATACAGGGCCGATATATATCTATTTGTCGTTATACCCCAATATAGGGTTTCGATATCAGAACGGTCGGATTGATAAGATCAAAAAAGATAAACATATACCTGACTTTAAGTTCAGGGATTAGGTTTCGGCCTACGAGTGACGGTCACCCAGACTACTCTAGGATGAGGCAGGTGACATATTTTGGGTGTCACTGTGTCAAATCCAGCACACCACCTAGTGTGGGGACCAAACTAGGTAGCCGAAACAGGAAACAAATGCCTACCGAGAGGCAGAAAAGTCAGTGCTAGTGGGTCAGGAGGCACTGTGCTCATACTGGCCAGTCCCCCTCCCCCGAACAGGCAGTGCAGCAGCCGTGCCACTACTTTCTACTGCCGAATTCTGATACACTGAAAACCCGAAACAGAGCCCATCTTGGGGCAACCTGCACCTACAGCATCTCAAACTGAAGGCAGGTTAATCTCAATCACGTTAGCACTAGCCACTTCCACAGTGCCCGGGAGGGCCGGTACCACTGTCACAGCGCCCAGGAGAGCTGGTACCACTGTCCGTCGAATCATTCGTAGAGCAAATTGAGATAATTGAAGGAGCGCCGATGTCGCCGCAGGCAGTTACACCGGGTGCAATCGGCTCGGTCCTGTGCCGAATTGAGGAAGAAAGTTCATCCCCGTCCCCACCGCCCCAGGTGGGTGGCTCGTAGTTTGGCGATGGCGGAGCACCACCCGGCGAGGGCGGCGCAGTAATAATCGGAGCTGCCTCAGGTGGTTGCGGGGGGCCTGGGAGCCACGTCCACCCGTACCCGTACGTAGTACGGTACCAGCCGTGGTACCAGCCCTCCGGCTGCCAGTAGAGATCCGGCGGGATGGCTGTGGGCGTCAGCTCACCAGCACCACCGACCTCGTCGCCGATGCGCCCTGTCGCCGAAGATGTTGGCGCGGAGCAACCATTTGAAGGCGCGGCAGTTGCACAAATAACAAGCATTAGGCAGACTGCTAGAGACATGAGGGCAGAGTACCCAAAGCCCAACGGCGGTCTGCCGCAGCCAAGAGCCTGCCGCGGCGGCGGATCACCCTCGTCGTCATCCTCGGACTCTCCCTCAGTCACCGAAACTGAATCAACGGGTGCCACGGGCCCCATGCAATGCATCGCGAGAGGCGGGTTAGGGTCAGTGAGTTCAAGCCGCACCGCAAACTTGTCCATGAAGGACGTGTCTGGCTCGTGGGCGTGCAGCGCGCTGACGGGGTACATGCCCTCGTCGGACACCACCGACCGCGGAGCGGCAGGCGGTGCCGGCGGTGGCGGCATGTCCAGAGCGTCGCCCGCGGTCTTGTCGTGGACTTGGAAGGTGTTGACGTGCATGGCACCACCAACCGCGCAGACCCCGAGGCGGGTGTCAGCGGGTTGGCAGCACTCCAGATACTCGTCGATGGCGTGAGCCCCAACGGTGTCGTCCACACAGAAGGAGGCGGCAGAGAGATCCTCGAGCATCACGGGCTTGCCGCCCGCCAAGAAGCATAGCGCGTCGAAACGGTCGGTGTCGTTGTTGTCGATGGCGTGCTGGAAGGCAGCGGCGTAGAAGTCGCCCTCCACCTCCTGAACCGCGAAAGAATGCGCCCCAGCAGCTGTCTTCTCCGCACGCGGACCGCCGTGCGGGCAGTCGCGGTGCCAATGCCTAGCTTGTGCCGACGTACACGTCGAGTGCTGGCAAAGCGGGATCACCTGTCCAGTCCCACGATGAAACGCGACAAGCTTCGAATTCCCCTGCGAATAATTCCCCTCCGGGAGCGGAGAGGCTGCGAAGCGGTACTTCAACCCTGTGCGTGGGGTGTGAGGCTTCTCCGCGCGGGGAGTGAAGCCTTTCCCGTTGACCTTGTCGGAGAGAACGCGCACCTCCTTGCGTAACGCGAGGAGGATCTCCATCACGTCGGTGTCCGCGGAAGTGTGTCCGCTCGGCGGGTCGCCAAACCTCGCAGGCAACATGTGGCTGCCAACCGCAGCCGACTTCGGCGAAGCCGTGCCAGCCCGCACGTGAGCCGCATGGCACTCGCGGGCCCACTGCTGAACGGTCAACAGGGACACCGCCGCCCGCTGGTCGTGCAGCAGGAGCCTCGACACCACAGGCCTGTAGTAGTCGGCGTCCATGGCCTGAATGAACTGCCCTTTGACGTCGTCCTCGTCGAGGGTGTTCTTGCGCTTCGCGGCGGCGAGCGCGGCGTTGAAGTCCATGATCGAGTCGTTGGGGTCCATGCCGTAGCCCAGTTCAACTGCCAGCAAGTCCGACGTCCCCTGAAAGGGTGCGTCGGCATGAAGCAGTTTACGTGCAAACTCGAGCAGAACACGTTTCCCATCCGCGGGAAACGTCTGAGCAGAGCTCTCCAACCAGTCCGACGCCGGACTGGAAGGATGCACGAGGAGCTCAAGGGTGGAGAAGAGGAGCTGATTGCTCTCCTCTCGCACCGTGATGCCGGCGTCGTCGAGTATAAAGAGGTCGCCCAGCTGCTCGTCCTCGGCCACGAAAGCCTCGCGAAGAGCAGCCACCATGCGGGTAAAGATGACGTGCACGTTCTTCTCGTTGCCATGGAAGCGCTCGTCCTTCAAGCCGAAGCACTTCTTGGCGACAAATTTGGCGGCCTTCTCGTCGTGCCTGGTGCGGATAAGGGTACGGACAGCTGCCACGAATGCCGCAGGTGGTCCAGACGCTGGAGGGACGGTCGCCGTCGGAGTCCCTGGAGTGGCCGCATGTCGGGCAGCAGCTTGGTCGAAAATAGTCGCTAGGTTCCTCCTCCGCAGAGGAGCGCTCGAAGTAGATCTGGTGGCAACCATGATGAAATGACAGTAGGGGTGGAGCAAGCGGGTGTGATCGGGAAGCGGTCGCGGTGGTGGCGGCCAAGAGGTGGTGGTCGTCGAGAGCGTAAACTTGCGGATAAGGACGAAGAACTCGATGAAGTCGTGTGGACTTAAAGGATTCCCGGGTACCGCAAACGGTGTGATATCGACCAGAAGTACGGCAAAATCCAGCCAACGTAAAATCAACTCGGAAAACGCCCAAGTGCACCGTCCGCGAAGCCGCTCAATCAACCAAGCTGCCTAGGCCATACCACCGAACCGCGTGTGCCTCCCTAGCGACCGCTCACTCCATCCCAAGCGTCGGCGTTTAGCCACTCATAGTAGAAGCAGTGTAAAAGCGATGGTGCGAACCAAAACCTGCTAGATATACAGGGCCGATATATATCTATTTGTCGTTATACCCCAATATAGGGTTTCGATATCAGAACGGTCGGATTGATAAGATCAAAAAAGATAAACATATACCTGACTTTAAGTTCAGGGATTAGGTTTCGGCCTACGAGTGACGGTCACCCAGACTACTCTAGGATGAGGCAGGTGACATATTTTGGGTGTCACTGTGCCAAATCCAGCACATGGAACTACTTTGTCGGAAAGACGGTGCCAAGCCAGAAGTTTCCAGAACTCTTTCCTTTGGACATATTGGAGATCGGGATATTTAGTTACACGACAATCCTATGATCGGATTTAATTTCGCGAAACGTCGCGATGTCATGTGACACAGGTCTCGACGCAGATCCTGCACTTTTCGTGCATCGTCACCCGATTGAATCGAGAGGGAGATGCATCATGACCTCGACAGCATCGTGGAATCATTCGCGACAGTCATCGAGAGGCATCGGAATGCAGAATCTCTTTTGAACCCGATGTACTTCGCGACTTCAACGCATCGTCATAGTGGACCGGCACTGCACAGGCATCGCGAAACCAACCCAATGCTTGTGGGAACTTGTCCCGAATTTTGAAACTGGACCGCCTGCTGTCGCCATAACCTCATCTTGAGGACTACTGTGCGTATTACGCTTGTGTGTTGTTGTTTAAAGGTTATTGCTTATTCTAAAGACGGTAAGTATGAGCGCTCGAGTCCAACGGCCGGCGTCGCGCATGGGAAGCAGGAGGTCAAGTGAAGGTGGAGGGAGGCAGAATTCGAGCCCTACAGAAGGTCGTCACGCTAGGAGCCGGGAAGGCGATTCGAACAATTATTCGCCAAGCGATAGAGTCGATTCTCATGATAATTCAGGTATGATGGCAGCAGGTAGAATGCTTCTTGCATGAAAATATGAAACCTAATACTGGTTTGAACCGTGTTCAGATTCCGAAGAGGAGGGGGAAGAACCCCCGCAGATACTTCTTGACGTTGAAAACGACACTCCAGCGCTGGAATTTATAACTGCGATTTTGAAACAGTGCTTCAAACGCGACCTAAGCCCACAAAACGCATCGACTGAGGCGCAGGACGTGCCCAGAAAACAAATTAAGTCCTTGTTATTTCATTACTTTACAGCGAAGGCTGAAACTTGTGATCTTTTGAAGTCTATTTCGTTTCAGCGGTTAATGAGACGTTTTTGGCAGATTTTCCCTTTCCCAAAGCAGGAGCAACAACGTGGATTTGCGTCAGGGATTGAGAAAGAGAACCAGTTCCCAAAAGTTTATCAGAAAAACAAGACAATATATCTCCGCGGAATCAGGCTAAATTCCGATCACAGAAGTGCTGAAGGTTTATTTCAGTTTAAGAGCGACGACTCAAATGACGCCAAACTCATTTGTCGGCATCTCAGCACAGATGAAGTGCAAATACCTTGGAGCGCCTTCACCAAGTATGCGCAGGTACGTATGTTTAGTTATCTGTATGTGCATTTCAGCCACGTATTGACCGTTTCCCATATGTGCAGGCACCCAAAAACGTATCCATCGGTTGCTCTCCTGTTAGAGCCTTGACTCCAGCGAAGTTCGAAAAGTTCAACTCGGACAACGTTCGAAGCCCTGGAAAGCGCAGTCGTTTTGAAGATAGCACCGTTGTATCAGATGATTTGGAAGCTGTTCGAGCACAGCCACAGTATTTTATTGCAACTCCTGGCATAGCAGCTTTCGTTTCTTGCTCCTACGCCGTGATACCGTCAACCGACGATCCTAGTCGACCTGAGCTGCTTAAGTTCTACGTAGGAATTGTTCCGGTCATGGATCCCAACTCCTTTCAAGTTGCAATACGTGACCGACCTAGACAGGTATTCCACTTCGCTATCTTACGCCGGTTCTTGTGTGACTTTGTCGTTTCTTACTCTTCTTGCATACCGTTCAATGTGTAGCTTTTCTGGTGCTCATATTTTAAGTCCGAGTGCTTGGTTTCGGACAGATTGTGTTCAAAGGAAGATGCTCAGCTTGGGATGATGAGACTGCCGTCCGCGCCAGCCTTCAACACTCCGAGCTCCGCTTCAAACGGAGTGGTTACGAGGAAGACAGATACGCTGTCCGGCTAAGCTCGCTCGGAGACAAACTGATAATCCTATAACTTGTGTCTGGCCGAAGCTTTATGCTCTCGGAAACCCAGACAGTGAAACGATGACTGTACTACTGTACTGTACTACTGTACAGTACAGTGCTAGGATGTCACGGACACGAGACGGAAGCAGGGTCAGGCTAGGGGCTAGTCAGAGCCCATAATAACTAAGCCTAAACCCGAAGTCCAGCACACCACCCGTGGGTGTGACTACCTAGCAAGGCAGGTACAGGGTATACAGCCACGTGATAATGAACAAACACCTACGTGCAACTCGGTGGAAACCGATCACTTCTAGCTGGGTGCCGGGGTCTTGACCCGGTCATCCCACTACTGGGCTAAAGCTAATCAAGCTGCCAGGATGATTGACTAGAAACTCAGCCACTTTGAAGCTGGTCAGCAGAGCTGAGTTCAGCGGTTGGGATGTAAATACAGAGTAATCCCGAAGTGAATTGCAGACTGTCTTTTTGAAATTGAGCACCACCAGGTTCAAGTGGGCAAGGCGGTTCCACAGCAGAAAGTAAATCAACCGAAGAACCCATACAAGCAGATCCCCATGGTGGTTTGAACATTGAAGAAAGAGATGAAAGAACTCGATCGTCAGGCGGCCAATCACGGATGTCCAGAGAGCCAAGTGGCGGATCCGAAGCAAAGATACCCCCAGTAGACCGATGGACGGTGACTCCGGGCTCAACCAGGCCCCTGTCACCACCGCCCACGGCAACCAGAGACGCCGTAGCACTGGCCAGTAGAGAACAACAGAGCATCGAGGACATTAACGCACACCGGAGAAAACTCGGCGGCGCCCGTGGACGGTACATCGGAGCTGCTAGTGGCGATGCCCCCCTGTCAGAGTCATGCTCAAGAGTGCCGAAGGAGTCAAAAGCCACTTGCTGCCCGCCGTCAGAGTCATTGTCAGAGCTTTGGTCGTTGTCAGAGACTTCAGAGCCAATGTCAGAAGCCTCAATCGTCATGCCAGCAAACAGCGGAGCCGGTGCAGAGTCGCCAAGCTGGAGCGATGGGACAGAACCAGGCAAGCCGAGAGAGCCAGGGACAGCCACTGGTGGGTCATGAGCCGTAGGCACACCACCAGTGGCTACTATCCCGAGATCCTTGTGGGAGGACCTAGAACGCTCTAGATCCTCCCACAAGGATCACTTTTTCAATAATTTATTTAGGCGCCCCACGAGCTTTCTACAAGTCAACACCAAGGAATACTTTCCACATGGGACCTATACTAAGTAGTATGGTGCGTGGTTTGACGAGAATCCATCATATATACTCCTAGCTAATGCATTTATAGCATGCCCCAACCAAATTTTGAACTGCTACGCCTTTTAAAGCTTCAAAAGCGGGGTGTATCTTCCATAATTTTTTGCCAATCGTATATCGATCCTTTGCCACCATAGACATGATATATCTCAAGGTATGCATGTATATTAATTATGTTTGGGTCAAAATACGACTTGGATAATGTATATTGGACACATCACACGAACGCGGTCACATGGGTAAGATATACACATTCCTTAAGTATGGGGATGATTTCGCATTTTGGGCGTGAGTCTTGGTCCATTTTAAGCTTTAAGGCTAGATCTTTGCCTTGGTGAGCACTTCAGTACTTTAATATGACTTCAGAGTCTCCTTGGGATTTTTTGGGGATTTTTTGAACGGTTAGAACTATCGCTAGAGGTTCTAGAATACGATTTTCAGACCCTGATAATGATGGAAATATTGAATTTCGACGGTACTGCACCATAGCATGCGCATATGCGGCGATTAATCCGGCTAGCATGATATTAAAGGGCTTACAAAATTAGTTTTGGTCATATTCTCGAGGGTTAACAACATACGCACCAACCCGAGCTCGTGTAGCAAGGCCTAGAGTTGTCGGTACCCTAGATCCTTGTGGTAGGATCTAGCATTTTGATTAAAATTCTGTGAAAGCACCCACCCAAACCACGCTAAGATTAAAGGTCAAACCATCGACATTTCAAGCAAAGAAATGTTATAGATAATTCAAAAGGTTCATAAATATTGCCCCAAAGCATATGCCGGGCCAATATATACGACATACAAGGTCGCCATGCCCATTTGCGCTAGATTCTTGTGGGAGGATCTGGATTAAGGATAGTAGCCACCAGCCACGAGTGCAGAGGGATCCCGAATCGCAGGCGGTGGCGGAATCGAACCCCGTGCACCCGAGTGGAATGTGGCTAGAGGAAAGTGAGCCACGCCGTCACCGTCAGCTGCCGCATCCTGAGCGGAAGCCGCCGCATCCTGAAAGTGCCTCAGAGACGTGGGCTCAGCCGTCACAAAAGAATGCGCCGACAGCTCGCACACCTCCGGGCGACCCTCCATCGTGCAGAGCGACTCGAAGGCGTGCTCATCCCCCGCGTCATAGAAACGCTGGAAACGAACAGCCAAGCAGTCAGTCTCGTAGTCTTCAACCGCACTACAATAGTGGGCAGAGTGAAGACCGCCGTTGGGGCATTCAGCATGCCAGTGCTTTAAACCACTCTGTGCACACACCGCATTCTTGCAGTGGGGCACGAAGGCACCACTCTTCTTGTCAAATGAGACAGGAGGAGCGGTGCCAAGTGGTTTAACACCAGCACGATGAAGCTTGGCAGCAGAGCGGGTAAGGTGCTTGCCCGCAGGCGGAGGCCCTTCCCGCTTCTGCCGCTTCAGGTCACGAATGTCCTGTTGCATGCGCTCCAGCTGCTTCTGCAGACTGGACAACGCCGCAGCCAGGTCAGACGCGCCATCGCCGAACGACAGAGCAGAGACAGGGGCGTCAGAGACTTTCAGGCCGTGGCGGAATTGCTCCCGCACACGAGCCTGAATAGTCAGAAGAGACACGCCCTGCCGCTGGTCAGCTCGAGCCAGAGAGTTAGCCAAATCACGGTATAGCCACGAATCGCCGAGAGCCTTCAGAAACTGCCGCTTCACCGCGTCCTCTGGCAAGTTGTGGGAACGCTGAACGTCCCTCAACAGGCCATTGAACTCGCGGATGCCACGGTCAGGATCTTTGCTGCTGGGGATGCGGACCGCCAGCAGCAACTCAAAAGAGTCAAAGGGTTCCGAGCGCTCCTGGAGCATGCGCACCACCTCAAGGGCAGCGCGCTTGCCATCTCCAGGAACGTCGGACCCAGAGGCCTCAAGCCAGTCACGGGCAGGTGAGCCAGGGCGAGCCAGAAATGTCAGAGCCGAGAGCAACAACTCATTAGCCTCATGCCTAGCCTCAATTGCCATGTCAGTCAAGTCAAACAGGGGAGCAAACGCCGATGACTGAAGCACGAACTGTGCGCGCAACTCATGCATTAACTGTGAAAAAATGTCCACTGCGTCCGCCTCTGTCCCTGCAAAGCGCTCCGATTTGTCGCCAAGAATCTTTGTGGCAACGGTTTTGGCAACTTTCCTGTCGAAATTGTCACGAGCCAACTGTTTGCATTTGTCCAAAATTTCCCTCGCAGCTGCGGTGGTCGGAGCTGGCAGCTGCGGGGTGTGTGGCGTCGCAGAATGTTGCGCACCCACATCATCGAAAATAGTTTCCAATCTACGGACGCGAGACCGCGTCATGTTGTTCATTGTGGTAACCATGATAGAGAGAGATAGGGGAGAAGGTTGAGCTAAGCAGGGAGATGGTGGAAGAACGCTTACAGCGGCCAGATAGTTTGTAGAAGTCTCAGCTGACAGATCAAAATTCACAGGTCGTGAGCGAAACCATGAGAGCGGCCAAAATCAGTCACGTGTGGAACGACCTCGCCGGAGCCAGCGGCGCACGAAACAGATAAACCCTCGCTGCGACGATGCTTCCGTAAAATAAAAATAATCCGTCACGAACTGATCTCCTGCGCAGCGAAGGCGAGCACAATGTGTGCCGCCATCACTGCCAAGTCAAAAGGCCATACCGTAAGAGTAATTCACCACCGCCCAAGTGGGCGCTCAACCCTCCCACGTCCTACTTAGCCGAACATGGCAACAGCAAGGCGCTGTGCCATCATCAGAATCACCGGAAAGCCGGTGCGGCCTATAACCTGCGAGGAAGACAGATACGCTGTCCGGCTAAGCTCGCTCGGAGACAAACTGATAATCCTATAACTTGTGTCTGGCCGAAGCTTTATGCTCTCGGAAACCCAGACAGTGAAACGATGACTGTACTACTGTACTGTACTACTGTACAGTACAGTGCTAGGATGTCACGGACACGAGACGGAAGCAGGGTCAGGCTAGGGGCTAGTCAGAGCCCATAATAACTAAGCCTAAACCCGAAGTCCAGCAGTGGTCTTCGGCCAAGGTTATCACAGATTTACTGCCACCTGGCATGGACATAGAAAATGATGACGACACCAAGTTCGCGTGGATCAAAACTGCAGGCCTTCTTGAAGTCGCATTCAAACTTTTGAGCAGTGTCGATCGTAGTGTTTGGCGCCCTGCGAACATTACCATTCGTTAGCTAGTACTGACGTACAAGGTTGTATTCGGCTGGTTGTGTTCCTAAAGTATAAGTTCACATCACATATTGCAGTAACATGAAAACGTGAGTGTTCCGCTCTTCTTTTAATGATATTTTCCTTGAATGTTATTGCCATACAGTTAATATTATATCCTACATATCCTATTTAGTATGTTGAGTAGTACATATATACTAGTACATACTAAACTTCTTTATGTGAACAGTTTATTCATATGACACTTGGAGTTCTAATATGTGTTGAACAAAGAGTCTCTGCTGCCATTGTATGTAAACATATGATACCTATCCCAGAACAAGTACACGATTTACTTTGGTGTATTATTTCTCTTTGATGTAACATAGATATACGCATGCAACAACAATATATGAGGCGTGGATGTAATACATTTGATATTCTACCTGCGGGTCCGAAAGTTTTCATAAATACACGATCCTCGGACGGAGATAAGA
The DNA here is from genome assembly GCA_001247695.2 of Cymbomonas tetramitiformis. Taxonomy (NCBI): domain Eukaryota; kingdom Viridiplantae; phylum Chlorophyta; class Pyramimonadophyceae; order Pyramimonadales; family Pyramimonadaceae; genus Cymbomonas; species Cymbomonas tetramitiformis. Next base: position 31,517 of record LGRX02022453.1, read on the forward strand.
AATATATTGGAGATATGAAATCCTACTATTGTACACATACTAAACTTCTTTATGTGAACAGTTTATTCATATGACACTTGGAGTTCTAATACGTGTTGAACAAAGAGTCTCTGCTGCCATTTTATGTAAACATATGATACATATCCCAGAACAAGTACACGATTTACTTGGTGTATTATTTTTCTTTGATGTAACATAGATATACGCATGCAGCAACAATATATAGAGGCGTGGATGTAATACATTTGATATTCTACCTGCGGGTCCGAAAGTTTTCATAAATACACGATCCTCGGACGGAGATACGAAATATATTGAAGATATGAAATCTAGCCCTTGATATTTCGAATTACAATGTTTCTAACACCTGCGTTCCACTCGGTTGGCTAAACTGCATATGAGATTAGTCGGCATACACGATAGGGGAAAAGTGACTGATAAATTAAAAGAACCTCTGGGTGACTAAAGATAACACAATGCAGTGCTGTGCTAATAATGTCACAGTAGCATCGTACAACCCAGTGACCATGATGACAACATAGTACACCTCTATAATTATACTTGTACTGTGATACAATACTCCTACAGATGGCATTGTACTGTGATGCACGGTGCCCCTCCCACAATCACTCCTATACAAGGGGGGTACTGCCACCCCGGGGGGGACGGTCCCTACAGTTATGGTTAATTCCAAAATTCGAACGAAAACTGTTGAGTCAGTGAGCATTGAAATTCGTGACATGTTGTTGGTCGCTAACTGCAAAGCAAGATGGGAACCGTCATAATCAAAATTGATGCAAGGCTGGCCAGTTCGTTGGCCTGCCATGTAGATATCGACGACAGTATCGGTGACACTAACATCGATGACAACCTAAGAAACGGCACACCTACCCGGTGGAAATCCCAAGAAAAAAGTACAGATATGGTCAAATTTCCGAGGCCAGGCGCGCAGGCACGGTGCCCCTCCCACAATCACTCATATACAAGGGGGGTACTGCCACCCCGGGGGGACGGTCCCTACAGTTATGGTTAATTCCAAAATTCGAACGAAAACGGTTGAGTCAGTGAGCATTGAAATTCGTGACATGCTGTTGGTCGCTGACTGCAAAGCAAGATGGGAACCGTCATAATCAAAATTGATGCAAGGCTGGCCAGTTCGTTGGCCTGCCATGTAGATATCGACGACAGTATCGGTGACACTAACATCGATGACAACCTAAGAAACGGCACACCTACCCGGTGGAAATCCCAAGAAAAAAGTACAGATATGGTCAAATTTCCGAGGCCAGGCGCGCAGGCACGGTGCCCCTCCCACAATCACTCATATACAAGGGGGGTACTGCCACCCCGGGGGGACGGTCCCTACAGTTATGGTTAATTCCAAAATTCGAACGAAAACGGTTGAGTCAGTGAGCATTGAAATTCGTGACATGCTGTTGGTCGCTGACTGCAAAGCAAGATGGGAACCGTCATAATCAAAATTGATGCAAGGCTGGCCAGTTCGTTGGCCTGCCATGTAGATATCGACGGCAATATCGGTGACACTAACATCGATGACAACCTAAGAAACGGCACACCTACCCGGTGGAAATCCCAAGAAAAAAGTACAGATATGGTCAAATTTCCGAGGCCAGGCGCGAAGGCACGGTGCCCCTCCCACAACAATCACTTCTATACAAGGGGGGTACTGCCACCCCGGGGGGACGGTCCCTACAGTTATGGTTAATTCCAAAATTCGAACGAAAACTGTTGAGTCAGTGAGCATTGAAATTCGTGACATGCTGTTGGTCGCTGACTGCAAAGCAAGATGGGAACCGTCATAATCAAAATTGATGCAAGGCTGGCCAGTTCGTTGGCCTGCCATGTAGATATCGACGACAGTATCGGTGACACTAACATCGATGACAACCTAAGAAACGGCACACCTACCCGGTGGAAATCCCAAGAAAAAAGTACAGATATGGTCAAATTTCCGCTTCAAGGCGCGAAGGCACGGTGCCCCTCCCACAATCACTCCTATACAAGGGGGGTACTGCCACCCCGGGGGGACGGTCCCTACAGTTATGGTTAATTCCAAAATTCGAACGAAAACTGTTGAGTCAGTGAGCATTGAAATTCGTGACATGCTGTTGGTCGCTGACTGCAAAGCAAGATGGGAACCGTCATAATCAAAATTGATGCAAGGCTGGCCAGTTCGTTGGCCTGCCATGTAGATATCGACGACAGTATCGGTGACACTAACATCGATGACAACCTAAGAAACGGCACACCTACCCGGTGGAAATCCCAAGAAAAAAGTACAGATTCCCGTCGTCACTCTGTTTCCATACTGGTCATACGCCTGAATGAGGTACTCCGCTTTCTCGCCTGCGACTGCTTGAGTCTGCAGCTCCGGTGAGGGGACTGGCAGAGTCTGCGCCGCCGCTGCAGAGTCTGGCGAGAAGGTGAGTGGCTACTATCCCATGGTCCTTGTGGGAGGACCATAATCGATTATGGTCCTCCCACAAGGACCAATGTTGCAAGAATTTAATTGGGCATTGGTTCGGATCTAGAAGGCCCGCCCAATGATTTTTAGTATCAATGGGACATATATTAATTACTTCGATGCTTGGTCCGGCCTGGACCCACCCAATATATCCATGGCGTTCGCATTTGCGACAAGCACCCTCAACTTTTTCAGATTGCATATTTTTGAAAATTCAAAAAGGCACAAAAAGATACGATATCTTCAATAATTTTTTGGGAATAGTATGTGCAGGCTACACCTGCGTCCATGCGATCATATCGATCTTACACACATGTCCCCATCATATTTGGGTCATACGTCATGTTGGAGTGCATATATTGGCCATCTCTAATGCTTATTAACAACCGTACACCTTTTTAGTCGGTTTTTTAGCCGGAATGGGATAATCGGTGCAAACATGACCCATTATCCACGATGCCCGCTAGAGTGCATTCACAGTGTGGTAGGAGCGTATGGTGCTTAAACTTTTGAAGTATATCCATAAAATGATTTTTTGAAAGCTTAACATAAGCCATATGGGCAAGTATGTGAGCGATGTGCACTCGTTAGCTTGACGCAAGGTGAAAATTAGAAGTGCAAAAATCACAAAATCCTTATTTCACTCGGGAGTGATCACCCGCCACGGTAAACGAGAGCTCAGATGGCGACTAGAGTGTGGACTATCCAACTAAGTTTTCATATTTGGCCATAAACTCAAGGTGTGCGACCATGAGCGGCCAACACCGCGCACCATGCAACCGCCAGGACGCTTAAAGACTATGGTCCTTGTGGGAGGACCATCTTTTTTTCGACGATTTCGATAAAAAAACCTATCAAAAGCGCACCCTTTAAGCACGCCCCTCTAGCACACGCGTGGACGATCCTGTAGGGGGAATTATTCAATTGACTCATAAATATGATGCCAAAAGCACGTATACGCCTCAAAGATCCATGTGGCACTCATAATAGTCATCGCGCGTTGGTCCTTGTGGGAGGACCATGAATTTGGATAGTAGCCATGAGGTTCTGCGGACTGTTCGAAATCTCGCACTTGGTGACGTCCGGTGGGCAGAGCTCAACAGTCAAAACGTAGTCGCCGGCGTGCTCCACCGTGTACGTCACGTGAAACAGGCACTCCGTTGAGCTGTCCTCCGAGCGGCAGCTGTCATCGGGCACGCAATCGTTGCCTTCGTTATCAGTGGTGACTTTGTAGCTGGTCTGTACATCATCCTTGTAGTTTTGCAGTGTCATCTGGCATTGCACATTGCCCACATCAGCGATGTATGTCAAGGAGTTCAAGGCGTCATCGCGTGGGTAGATGTCGAAGGTGTACGATCCAACGATGGCGTCACTCAGGCCCGGCCCTGCCATGCTTGTGGCGTCAGGGTCCAGCATCCCCTCATGCACCTCCACGGTATACTCCTCCTGGCCCTCCTCTGGCGGTACAGTTTCCCCATTGAAGGAAGCAGTAATGGTGTAGCTTGCAAGCTCCGTCAGGTCGAGCGTCGCCTCCCATTCTCCGGAAGTGACGTTCAGCACCGCATCTACATTCACAGTTGCCAGCCCCTGGTCAAATTTCCGAAGCCAGGCGCGAAGGCACGGTGCCCCTCCCACAATCACTCCTATACAAGGGGGGTACTGCCACCCCGGGGGGACGGTCCCTACAGTTATGGTTAATTCCAAAATTCGAACGAAAACGGTTGAGTCAGTGAGCATTGAAATTCGTGACATGCTGTTGGTCGCTGACTGCAAAGCAAGATGGGAACCGTCATAATCAAAATTGATGCAAGGCTGGCCAGTTCGTTGGCCTGCCATGTAGATATCGACGACAGTATCGGTGACACTAACATCGATGACAACCTAAGAAACGGCACACCTACCCGGTGGAAATCCCAAGAAAAAAGTACAGATATGGTCAAATTTCCGAGGCCAGGCGCGAAGGCACGGTGCCCCTCCCACAATCACTCCTATACAAGGGAGGTACTGCCACCCCGGGGGGACGGTCCCTACAGTTATGGTTAATTCCAAAATTCGAACGAAAACTGTTGAGTCAGTGAGCATTGAAATTCGTGACATGCTGTTGGTCGCTGACTGCAAAGCAAGATGGGAACCGTCATAATCAAAATTGATGCAAGGCTGGCCAGTTCGTTGGCCTGCCATGTAGATATCGACGACAGTATCGGTGACACTAACATCGATGACAACCTAAGAAACGGCACACCTACCCGGTGGAAATCCCAAGAAAAAAGTACAGATATGGTCAAATTTCCGCTTCAAGGCGCGA
>LGRX02022454.1:0-22957 GCA_001247695.2 Cymbomonas tetramitiformis
GAGTGTCACGGTTCCCCGACTTCAGGTGCCATGTCGCAATCGCAATATATTATGATCGCGTCTTTATAATTGGTCGCCATTCCAAGTTTCCAGTCAAAACGTTCCATGGTGGCAGACATCCGTATCTTTCTCCCAGTTCAGCGTTTCACATGAAAACATTTGCAGGTTTCGGGGGCTTCCGAAACCCTTTTCGGAGGGTTCCGAAACCCATGCAAATGTTGTTTTGGCTTCCGAAAGTGAGAACCGGTTAGAGTATTCATGCCTAATTTTGCCATCTTATTGGGCTCGTCGAGACCTTTAATTTGATACCTCATGCTGGACTTTAGGTTCAGGGTTATTATTATGGGCTCTGATAGCCCCTAGCCTGACCCGTCTCTGATCGGAACCGTGACTCCGCTAGTAGCTAGGATGACAGTACAGTAGTACTGTACTGTCAGTCATCACTTCGTATTATCCGGGTTTCCGAGATGCATGATAAAGGCACTCGGCCGGACTGATTATGGGAGCTTAGCCAGTTTGTTTTACCCGAGCGGAACACCTGTTCTCGCAGGTTATGCGCGTCACCACTTCCCTAGTAATTCTGATGGCACAGCGCCTAGCTGTTGCCATGTCTGGCTAGGTTTTGACACAGAGATGGGGTGGGCGCCCCCTTAGGCGGTAGTTCGTCTTTTCGCGGTATGGCCTTCTTTTGAAGTGGAGATCAGTTTTACGGAACATTTATCGGCAGCAGTATCGTCGCTCGCTATGGCTTCTTCTTACGTTTCACCTGGCCGGTGGAGAGGACATTCCGCGTATTGTGGCTCGCAACCACTTTTAGCCAGTCGGCTCATGACCTGTTTGATGTTGTTCTTGTTGCTGAGGCTCCTGCAGGGATTGGCCGCTGCATTTTCTGATCTTTCTACTGCCGCCACGCTAGTGCCTATTCTAAAAATATTACGGTGGGTATACCCACCGTAACGCCAACCTTTGCAAGCTCGTACCGACCGCACAAGTAGGTTGCGGGGGTTAAACATATGGATTTTCTGTGACCCAAGAGGTTGATTAAAGGACGGAAAACTTAATTTACACGACTCCGATAAGTTTTGGGCACATTATACAACCTTGAAGTTGGGGAAATAACGGTGGGTAGAAAACTTCGCTTACGGTGGGTATACCCATTCAACTCTATTTGCAGACTTCTGCAGCTTGGTATAACATCAATATACTTATTTTTTCGATATGTACTTTGATTTTGGTATATAACCGACGTACTTTTTGGTACAATATGAGCTGCCACCTCGCAGACCTCCGACACTTGCACATTCAAAATCAGGTACTATGCACACCAAATATACTATATACACAGTGCATTCCGATGATATTAGGGTTTGGGTATTTGGGATCGTTTGGCCCGTTATCAAGTCATTTCTGGCGCATGTGGAGGCTCCATAGAGATTCACGGGAGTGTCTAGAACAAGTTGGTCACTGGTGACATGCCGTGATTCGCAGCCAATCATCGGTAATTATTGATACCCTTCAGGTGGGTATACCCACCGTAAGCACCTCTTACGGTGGGTATACCCACCCTTCGTAGAATAGGCACTAGCCCACGCTACCCATCTCACCGTCATTTTTATCATGGATACACCGCAAAGACCACGTACGCGCGCTAGGGCGCGTAAATTGGCAACGATTTTCGATGATGTTGGAGCGTTGAATGCAGCCACGCCCACGACTCCGCACTTGGATTCGGCTGCGTCGGAGGCCTCGACTGCGGCTGCCACACTTGTCCATCGGCTGCGCAGAGATTCATTCGACGTTCAGAGTTCAAAAACCGCGGCAACGAAGGTGTTAGGCGACAAAGCAGCAAAATTCCGTGGGGACGAAACATCGGCTTCGGACATATGTCGGAAATATTTTTTCTCAATTGGTGTCCGAACTTCAGCAGCTCTTCACACTGCAGTCGCCGGCATTCGCACCCCTGTTTGATCTGACTGCTGCTGACACCCCTGTTCTGCCTGCTGCCAATGAACTGCTGTACTCTGTGCTGCTGCTGCTGACTGCGCCAGGGTCTCCTGCCCGTAACTGGGTAGAGGCTTCTGGTGCGGATGTTCCTGCTGATGGCAAACGCGCCACCCTGGAGGTGGTGCGTATGCTTGCTGACGCGTCGACTCCGTTCGACGCTCTGACTGAACTGCTTGACGTGAAGATTTCTGACGAGGGTGACCCTGATGCGGGGATTCGCCTTTTCAACAGTTGCCTTCGGGATGCACAGCGTCTGACGACGCTGCCCGAAGACGCTGTTAAAAGGCAATTCCTCTCTGCCCTGTCTGGACCGGCTTACGCCACGTTGGTTGACTCGTTTGCTCGAGCTGACCAGCGTGCGGCTGTTAGTCTGCTCACCCTGCAGGCGCGCGTGCGCGAGCAGTACCGCTGCGGGCGGCTCTCGGGCAAGCGCACTGCGGGGCGCCCCATGTCTGTTGCATCTTGCACCACTGACACTGGCCTGGCTTCGGCCATTGATCGGCTCAGTGCTCAGTTGGTCAAGTTGCAGCGGGATGTGGATTCCCTTAAGAAGGGTGGCTCCAAGCCCCCTGGGAAACACACTCCGCGCAACTTCCACCGACCTGGAGTGCAACCGCTTGCCAACTCCGCCTCTCCGGAGGTGGCTTTTGACAAGCGGTCTGGCACCTTTGTCCCAGCGTGCAGGCACGAGAAGTGCCGCGCCGTTGGGTCAAAGCATTGGCTGAGTGAGTGTCCTCACAAGGGCACTCACCCCTTGTCCATTTCGGCATCCTACTGCCAAGCCGTCGAGTCTTATGACTCCGACGTGCTTGCCCTTCGTTTTCAGCGGTACTATGACGCTGGGGATGAGGGGTCCATGGAGCACTTGTGTGCTCTCGTGGGGCAACCTGAAATCTGTGAGCTGTCTGCGCATTCCTTTGCCCCAGAGCCTACGGCTCTGCAGCAGTTCAAGGATGCTGCTGCCTCTGCTGAGTCTGCACCTGATGAGCAACTTTCCATTGGCCGTGTTGCATTTGCTGAGGTCAGCGGTCCGCTTGCTGGTGGTGTCGATGAGCCGACCGCCAGCAAGCGGCTGCTGCCGAAGGCCTCTGCACCCGTGCATGGTAAGCCGATTGACTTGCATCAGGTCAGCTGTGCCGCCTTCGTGCCGCCGTCTGCCTCTCTGGCTCTCGGCCCGATAGCTCCTGCTGACAACTCTTTCAAAACATTCAACACTGTCCACCCTGACTGGCTTAACATTGACCCTGAGCCTGTTGAGGTGTGTGACTCCGATGATGATGGAGAGGGCTCGGACTGCCCTCCTGGTGTCTGCCTGACTGAAATTGAGGGGGGTGCACCGCCGGCGGCTGCGGCATTTCGGCGGTTCGGAATCCCCAAAGGCTCCAGGCCATTTGGCATCGGAGAATTTGCACTCACTCTTTTCATGGTGGCTACGTTTCTGTTCAGTGCTACGGCGATGCCGACACTCGTGGTCGGCGGTGGTGTCAGGGGCCTGGTTGAGCCCGGAGCCACCTACGGCTACGGTGCGGTTCATCCCGGTGGTGCATTACTAGATTCCCTTTACCCGCCTGTGATTACTACTGGTTCGTCATTACCGCCGCGGGATGTGGCGCAATTCTTTTCTCAATCGACCTCAGCGGCTCTACAATCTGATGATCTTGCCACTCCACTCTGGGATCCGCCTGACCCACTTGGGTCTGGTGGTGTCAACACTTATGATGTTTCATCTCAAATTACTTCGGATGTTTTCCTGCCTTGGAATCCGTCTGCTGAACTCGGCTCTGCCGACCAGCTTTGCAGTGGCTAGAGTCTGCTTATTTCAAATCCTGGTGGTGTGATTAGCCTTAGCCGCAGTGGTGGGTTGTGCCGGGACAAGTCCCCGGGCACCCAGCTTAAAGTATATCTGTTTCCAGTAGAATGTTGTTTGTTAACTGTTTAGTTAGCTCCGCTTGCCTAGCCCTATTAGCTGCGGTCACAGCTCCGGGTGGTGTGCTGGACTTTAGGTTCAGGGTTATTATTATGGGCTCTGATAGCCCCTAGCCTGACCCGTCTCTGATCGGAACCGTGACTCCGCTAGTAGCTAGGATGACAGTACAGGAGTACTGTACTGTCAGTCATCACTTCGTATTATCCGGGTTTCCGAGATGCATGATAAAAGCACTCGGCCGGACTGATTATGGGAGCTTAGCCAGTTTGTTTTACCCGAGCGGAACACCTGTTCTCGCACCTCATATGCTGAATACTCCCACCGGATTCACTTTCGGCAACATAAACACACACTCGTAACCTTCCGAAACCGGTTTCGGAAGGTTCCCAAACCAAAAAAACGGGTTTCAAAAGGTAGATCCCGAAGTGGGGCTTCCGAAACCGGTTCAAAGGTCCCGAGCAATTCCTTTCATGGTTTTCGCTCGCCTCACGGGGCGAACTGTGCTACAGTACTGCTGACTGTGGTGCTAGTGGTGATAAGTGCAGGGGCTGGTTTTGGGTTTGGTATCTTGTTTTATTTTTCAATTCGTTTGTTTTTATGTGTGAGCTTGCAAGAGTCTTCATGCGCGCAGCTTGTGTCGCAGGTGGGCCATGTGTAGGCGGGATGCCGCCCCCTCTTAAGATGTGGAAGTCTAGGTTGGCCTTTGCTAACCTAGCTTGGCTTAAATCTCAACTACATCACTATTGTGCACACCGATATTTATTCGTGCTAGCTTGGGTTAAATATCAACTAAATCGCTATTGTGCACACCGATATTTATTCGTGCTAGTTCGCACATTGATGGAAACACCGAAATGCTTCCATTATAATTATATTGTTGATCAGACAATATAATTATATCGGGCAACAACCTCCCGACGAGATCCAGACGGGACTCGAACCTGCATGCTCAAGGTGCAAATGTCGCGAACTTATGCACGAAGCGTCCACACAAAGCACAACTCTCTAGCCCTACTACTAGACAGTCTTACTTATTGTCAGCGCCTCCACAACACTAGCTCGGCTTTGCATATGTTTCCTTATATGACTGCACAGTTAGCTTGCTACTGTAACTATACAAAATCTCAAAATTTTTGATATCTCTTTATCTCTTCTCACAACTTATGCAAGCTCTTTTTCTCAACATGAAAAAGACTGTTAATTACAGTTCTGACGCTATCGCACAAGGACAAGTCCACAAATGTATATCTTTACAAGCAGAAGAATACTGTATCTTATGAATTATCTCATAACACTGCTGTTTTCGCGGTCTTAAGCGAGTCCTGGCTATTTTCGGAATCACTGTTACGAAGGCAAAACAAAAATGAGCGTCTGCCTCACCCTGCTACGCCGCCCTACATATTCTCGCTATCTCCAAACAAGTGTAACACCCATCCGTATTTCCGTATCTCGTCACTGTCATAACTCCTCGCGCGTATCGTACTGCGCGTGCCATACGTTCGTCACAGAGACTGCTACAGCAAGTGTCACAACCCGGCTGAGGTACACGATACGCCGTGGTTTGTGACAGCTGTCGCGAACTTATGCACGAAGCGTCCACACAAAGCACAACTCTCTAGCCCTACTACTAGACAGTCTTACTTATTGTCAGTGCCTCCACAACACTAGCTCGGCTTTGCATATGTTTCCTTATATGACTGCACAGTTAGCTTGCTACTGTAACTATACAAAATCTCAAAATTTTTGATATCTCTTTATCTCTTCTCACAACTTATGCAAGCTCTTTTTCTCAACATCCCCCATCTGTAGCTGCCACTGGTAGCACAGACATTAGACAAGAGCTTGCTCAGCATCTTCTGTCGTAACGCCATCCATTGCGAACTTGCCCATGCTGAAGGTAAACATACCCACTCCCGAAGCTTCTCCTCCTCGCAACATCCTGGCTCTTGTCAAAGGATTGCGAAACACCATGACCCACATGCATCTTCTACCAATAGGTCCATGCTCCAAATGCCCAATCACATGTAAGCGTCCAGCGTGACACAGCTTGCGAAAGTATTGCGCCCTGCTTTCCGTCATATCTGTCATGTAGTGCGATGGCACATGAATACAAGCCACCACTCGGCTGGCCAGTACTGCCAATGGCAACGCAATATCCAGCACTGCGAACCAGGGTGAGGTCACCACTGCGTCACACACCCCATACTTCTCCTTCCAGGCTCGATAATTGCCCGGTTGTAAAGCATTGAGGGCTTCGTGCCATTTCAACTGCGGGTTCCAATCATTGTTCATAACCTTCAGGTGAGGCCATTCCAGCGACATAACCTTGCCAATGACACCTGTGCCAGCCCAAGGATCCCATACCTGCGTGATCTTCTCCCAAGTCACCTCGTGCGCCAAACGTCTGACCTCCTGAGAACAGACTATTGGGAATAAATGAATCTCGATCGTCGTCTAAAAACCTTCATTTTGACACAATTTTCGTCGTCTAAAAGTTATTGCCACGTCATCTGAAAAGTGCCACGTAAGCGACACGTAAGCGACACGTAAGTCGTCCCGCAATTTTTATTACAAAATATTACTGGAATTATTTATTTGTGCATGATACTTTCGTACTCGGCGAGTCCCGGTAGATTTTTTTGTTGCATTTTTGTTCATATGCGTGCATATCATTTACAAGTATGCAAATATGGGTACATCCATGTGCAATTTAGGCCAACATGCACGGTACACGTTTATGAATGTGCGTATATAGGTGCTTCAATTCCCGTAAAATAAGTTGCAACTGAGATGGGTACTAGCATATGATACACAAATTTATATCATCATACAAATTTATTCAAAATACACCAAATATTTGTCTATGATGTCTTCTAGGCAAGAGATTTCGATCATTTCACCGTGCTAAGGCTACTATATTGCTGATACATTGGAATCTATATCTTCAATCCACAATTATTTGCGGTACTTGTAGGTTTTATTTCCCTCGATAGCGAGGTAACGTTGACGGCAATGTTGACGCTCTATCGGAAAACATAAATGGCAGAGCTTTATTGGTCAAGGCAATTGCATCGCACGCAATATAGGTCGATTTCCTCTTCTCGTTGATGCCGCGGAATAATAAGCGCCCAAGTGACGTCGATTGAAATGACCAGTGTCCTTGGGGTAACCCATTCGTTCCCTATTGGGCTCTGGTCGGGATAAAGTTCCGGTTCTTGAAGGTCAAAAAACATGTATTTCCGAATTCTCCAGGTGTAGCGCCACCAAACGATCCCTAAGTCCTGTCGGACATGTCTGTCCTCGTAGGGGATGTTTAAGAACTTACATATCATCCAGCTGTCTACATTGCATTGAGGACATCGCATGTGGACCATTCCATGTGTATTGATAGCGTCTGCAGTGGCTTCATCGCGATCGCGTGTCCCATAAACTCCGAATCGTAGAATTGAAGGCATAACGGGGCCACGATATTGCAGGATTTTATACCTGTAGATAACAATGCTTGCAAGGTGATTAGCAGTTGAAGCGAGCGTCGCCCATAGCAAAAGTCGAAAATATAAATTGTGAGGATAAATGTGGAGCTATAATACCTGCAGATGGCAATGCTTTCAAGGTAAGTAGCAGATGTTTGAAGGTATGGTTGAAGGTGCGTATGTTAAAAGAAACAAGGGGAAATGAATCTTCAAGGGTCGGGCAAGAGCTTTTGTACCTGGTCGTGAGTGGACCGCGGGTCGTGCAAGAGTAGTGTACTTTTGGTCCAATCAGCTTCGTATATCTCGCACATGCGGGATCACTTAGTCGCCGATTCCCGTATGCAAATGTGGGCACATCCATGTGCAATTTAGGTCAGCATGCACGGTACACGTTTATGGATGTGCATATTCGGATGCTTAAATTCCCAGAAAACAAGTTGCAACTGAGATGGGTACTAGCATATGATACACAAATCTATATCATCATACAAATTTAATCTATATACACCAAATAATTGTCTAGGATGTCTAGGAGCACATAAATAAGGGTAAGTGTTGGTGTAGCTAGCAGAATAATACATCAGTGTAAGTATCTAATGTGAACTTGCAAATATAAAATAAAGACTGTACACAAGCGTATATGTTTCCTAACGGCAGTTGCACCACTTTCCATCATCATCATTCTCGGGAGAGGCACCGGAGTTCAACTCGGGAATATAGTCCGTGGGAACCGGCATTGTCACTGGGGTTCTTATGTCAGCGACGCCTTGCTCGTCGGAGTATACATGCTCATCCAACAGTTGAAAATACCATGTTTCCCGCGTTTTGCGGATAAACCTCCACTTCGCGTAAGCGGGGTCATGTCTAGTCATGTCATATCTAGGATGCAGCGCAGGATCGACGAACAGCTCCTCGCGAATTAGAAACAAATTCCAGGATTGGCACACACGACATTTTTCGGATTCTATGTGCAGTCGTTCAAGCTGAACAGGTAAGTCTGCAGGGAAATGAGGTGCATTCATATTGGAGGTAGCGTGTTATGTAATCGCAAGCGCCACACTATAATACCTGCAGATGGCGATGCTTTCAAGGTAAGCAGCAGATGTTTGAAGGTATGGTTGAAGGTGCGTATGTTAGAAGAAACAGGGGGAAATGAATCTTCAAGGGTCGGGCAAGAGCTTTTGTACCTGGTCGTGAGTGGACCGCGGGTCGTGCAAGAGTAGTGTACTTTTGGTCCAATCAAATTCGTATATCTCGCACATGCGGGATCACTTAGTCGCCGATTTTTTAATCAAAGACAAAAACACAACCGAGGCAGAAAACCCCATACACAGGCACATCAGCATATCGGCAAGAAACACAAGCCATTGACGAATGAACATTATACACTTCTACCACATTGTGAACATATGTTTAAGTATACTATTCTTATCGAAAAGTAGTCGAAAATCTAACCCTCGGGAGGTTGCAATCCTAAGTCTTACTCGAAATCAAAGTGGAATCAAGATAACATTCTGTCTCGTAGCCGCCGTGGTTTCGTTGACGGTAACGTTACGGCTGAACCTGTCGGAACTTGAACCGAAAGGCAAGGTCGTTTCGAAACACACATCGAAAATACCCCAACGTGCATTTGTTGCCTTCCGCATTCCTGCACATATAATATTCATTGTAGTTCCTCCACAACATTCGAACAGTCATACCATGAGGAAGATAGTCAAAATTCCTCATTCTCATTCTGGGGGCAGTAGGGCATGTTGCATACATGCCAAGAACATAGGCAACAATACATTCTCGCTTGGATGGCATGGTTGGATGAGGTGGAAGGTGAAGAAAGAAAAGTGCCAAGCTGAAAAGTGAGTTGTGAGGACAAGGTAGGTGCTTAAATATCTCAGTAGTGTGGCCGTCGTGATTTCAGTTGGCCAATCAAATGACCTCTTTCAGGTGGGTCGGATCGAAGGCCCGCATGTCACAAACATAGCATGTCACAACATTGGAAATGTGAAACGTCGATAACAATTTCATTCAAAATATGTTCGAATACAATTATATTTAACGGTGTTCCAACGATAAGTCAATTTGCTCAATGACAAAGCTATATGCTGTCGCTATATAGCATCAATTCATCCGACGGAACTTGACCCAAGAGCTAAGCTCCTCTCTGAACACACGACAAAAAGGCTGAGTGAGCATTCCATGCCTTCGCCGTCGACGCATTGTGTATTGTAGTTCTCCCACAACTTTTGGATAGTCATACCCGGCGGAAGAAGAACTGTACTGCTGCATGGGTAAGACTCCCCGTGATTTTTGGCAAACCGGTCGATGTATGTGAAAACAGACTGCCGCTTGGATGGCATGACTATGGTAGAAGTAGAAGCAGGTGCGTCGCTGACGGGAAAAGGGGGCAAATGAGTAGTTTAGGCAAGAAATAGAGCTTATGATCTTGGAAAGTCTTGGACCTGCCGAATTATTAGCCTATCAGATACCCGGTACTAGTCCGCTCGGATCGAAGGACCTACAAGTACATATCTACTATTATTTTGCGACGAAGGCGTGTCTGCGAAGTCCATGATTATCCTGTCTGCATTGCCAATCATTCTATGAAAGCAACCTCTGAAGTATGCTTTTCGGGCACCTTAACTTGCAGATGCACATCATCAACCGACCAAACGGAGTGAGACGGTAAAATGGATAAGAATATACAAAATCTGGAGCGTGTAAGTTGGAGTGTACAAACCCCATTCTTGCTGTATACTTCTGAAAGTGAGGGGTTTTGAAAATTGTGGCGTCCCGCATTTCAATGCGCACCGAGGTAACGATTTGCCCGCCAGATATCTGCTGTCTCACGACGGGGCGACCCTTTGGCCGACCTGCAAAACATGCGACGCATTGGATTTCCCAAAAGGCTAGAAACTCCAGGTAGTCCCCATAGGACCAAGCACTCATGGAATTCCGTTCTGCTGGATGCCGCGTATCCCCCGGGTACTTAAACAAAGGTCGGCATCTTGCATATGGCTGTCCTAATATATGACCCTTGCAAAACGACAGAAAAACTTATGCCGTGCGTAATCACCTTTCCGACAAGTTTGGGGGGCTTTGCAGTAATTCGCAAGATAGCAGCCGGTACACGTTGCAAGTTGTGAACGATCTTGAAGCCCGCAGTGCAGGCAAACTGGGTACAAAAATTTCATCCGTAAAGGCAGATTATCATGCACGCTTGCGTCATACATTTGAAATTGTATCTTATGTTCCTCTTCCATCGATTTCTTGAGCGCTAGTTCTGAGGGCGAGGACTCTTCAGGGAACCATAGTAACCAAACGTTTTTATCTGGATTTTCCTTCCGCAAAGTAGCAAGTATTGTCATTGGAATTGATTGAACTGAGATGGATGGGAATAAAGGTGCGTCGATGAAGTGTCGAGCGGGGAAATGATTTTGGAAGAGAGGGGAATAGGTTTCATACCTCAATGGTCGTCGTGGTACCGCTCAACTTCATTTAACCAATATAATCAGGCAATCACAATGAAAGCGGAGGCATGTCACCCGCCCCATAAATGACATCGGTTCCACAACAACATATGTCGCCAATACTTTTGGAGAATATACTTTATTTACAATTGTCATATCAAGATATACCATACGTGTTTCATCAGCGTACTTCTGCACTGAGACAATAGGTTGTTAAGACTATCAACAAATATTGACCTAGGTGCTGGCACCATGTCCTAGCAGGGAAATCATCATTGCCTAGCGAGCTTTACTTTTCTTGTTCTGATCGGATCCGCCTGGTGCCACTTTCCGCTTAGGTATAGGCCCCGCCGCGGCGGCTGCAGCGGCCTTGGCGGCCTTGTCGGCCTCGGCCTTCTGTTTCTTGGCGGCCTCAGCCTTCTGTTTCTTGGCGGCCTTCTCGGCCTCGGCCTTCTGTTTCTTGGCGGCATCCTCCTGTTTCTTGGCGGCCTTGACGGCCTCGGCCTGCTGCTGCTTGGCGGACTTGTCGGCCTCGGCGGCCTCGGCCTGCTGTTTCTTGGCGGCCTTGGCGGCCTCGGCCTCCTGCTGCTTGGCGGCCTTGGCGGCCTCGGCGGCCTCGGCCTGCTGTTTCTTGGCGGCCTTGGCGGCCTCGGCCTCCTGCTGCTTGGCGGCCTTGGCGGCCTCGGCCTCCTGCCGCTTGGCGGCCTTTTCCGTTTCCCTCATTTCGACCGCCGTCTTCTTCTCCCGCTCCTTCTCGACTTTCTCTTGCTCTTTACGATGTGCCTCTCTCTGCCTTTTCACCTCGTCGTATTCCTGCTTGCTCAACACTTCGTCGGCCAAAGAAAAAATCCATCAGGAAACCTAATGCGCTCTTTCGCTGAGTCGACCATACCTTGCTCCCTGCATCCAAGACACCAGCACTTGTTAAAACCGATATACAAAGTATTTTTCAAAAAATGGATGTAGACATGAATGCTTACCTATCGAAAGCGACGGAACCCAATCCCAACATGTTGGCGGCTACCGAAGTGGTCCCCGAACCGCAGCACGCATCCAAGATGAAGTGATAATCGTGATGAAGAGGTAACACCCCCTCGTACGCAGATTTCCCCCTCGCTTCCCCCTCTAACTCAGGACCTCGCATATGGATATTGATGAGGTCGTGGATGAGCTTCAGCGGCTTCTGGTGTTTGTTAATTCTTTTACCCTCGGAGTTAATGGCGAATTTCGACGAGTGTACAGGGGCATATTCCCAGGTGTTGGTTCGGCAAGAAGCCACGAACTGCTTATCGACGACATCACTATCCGCATTCTCCTCCTCACCGAGAACTCTAATCAAGTTCTTCATCCAGGGAAGCCTTATATGCACGGCTGGGTGGGTTTCGTCTGCGAGAGCAATCAGCGCTGCTTAGTCAGATTGCCCATGCTTAGACGCCAAAAGGCAATCACAGAATTGTACGTAACTTAACATCTACGGACCTGTAGGTGTTGCTTCCTTGACGTAGTAACACAAGACAAAGCACTCCATACGGTTGGCGTAGTTCCGTGGCGCAACGCCGGGTTCCAAGGTCATCATGTTCGATCTGCTCAAAGGTTTCACCCAGAACATCTTTTCGGCGTTCCCGTGGCAAAACTGCTTGGCGGCTTCGAAGAACTCGTGGTGTTGTTGGAAGCCACAGAAACATCCCCCTACCCAATCATCACACGTGGTCAAATTGTTGAAGTTGTGTAGGAATTGCTTGAACTCTCCCGCTAAGAGAGGTTTCGGGAACCATTTCTTGTTCGAGTCCAGAGCATACTCGCAATCCATAATGAAACCGGTGAATGGAAGCCTGGGAAGAGTCGTGAAGTATTCAGGTGATGCGGGCTCCAGCAGAAAGTCCTTCTTGAAAACCAACTGCGGAATCTTGTGAGTGTAGAAGTAGTCATCATCGTCGACTTGCTGGCCCTCAGGAACGTTTGACAATATTCGATAACTCACACCTCTGTGCAATGTAAACGATTAGTAATTACATAGCTACGGTGCACAAATGGAATATGAAACCGAGATACGCACCTGGAAGATCCTTTAGGATGTTTTCCGCAGTCGCTGCTGTCGTCGACCCGATTTTCAGCAACATCCTGCTCTCGATATTATTCCAGTAGAACTTTATATCCTTCGGAATGTTTTTGATCAGTTTCTCTATCTTCTCCTCGTGCCGCTGTTTTTCTTTTGCATGCCGTTGTTCAAATTGAAATTTCCGGTTCTCCTGCTCGTTCTTGCAGGAGACCTTCGGGGGCACCACTCCCGCCTGGTACAGTTGTAAACAAACCCCGTTGTTAATTGAACGCGCAAGCCGATATGGAAAAATCAGATATCGTGAAGGACGACCAGAGGGCGCAACTTAGGTAAATTACCTTCAGTAATGTACGTATTTCTCTCTCATCCCCAGCCCCTGGGAAATATTCGCAAAACTTCCCCCAGTCTTGTTCTGGGTTGGGAAACGTAAAGGTGTCAAGCTTCTTTTGCAGCGCAATGATTTCTGCATCCAGCTCACCGTACGTCATCTTACGAGCCCAGAACTTCGACTCGGGAGCACCGGGATCCACGACAGCATCCACTGGTTTCCTTTCCTTAGGTATGGGATACCCATCTTCATCTAGGTAAGGAATGAAGCAGGGTGCACCTATGTCGTATATGTCGTTTTCGAACCCTCCCGGTTGTGTTTGCAGAAAGAGCTGCATAGAATGCCGGTTTTTCTTGAGAAAGCTCAGTTGCCGGTAGGCCGGTGTCGATTCCAAGGAGGTTGTTATGTTTAATCGTTTATGAGCCTCTGAGGCAAGCAGCATTAGGTTCTCTCGAACATTGTTGAGAGTCTTGATCTCGGCGATACGGTTGATCATATCTTTGACCGTGTACTTCCGTTCGATGACGGCTTCGTCGACGAGGTCAGTGATCTCACGTAAGTGTCCTTCGGTCAAGGGGGCCCAGCTTTCATAAAACCCCTTCGGCAGATCATGGTAGACGATCGGCTTTCCGGCTGTGGGGTCCCATTTAGGTTGCTTGGTCGTTGGTGCGTTGAGGTCAGTTGTGCCGGTCGACATACCGATTGAACGTTTACGCTTATTGCGAGATGACCCAACCGTGGCCAAGGTCGTCTCCGTGGCGTCTTCATTGTCCGGGTCAACTCCCTCTAGCAAACCTTCATTGTGGGCCTTCATCACTGAAAGCGGAAACATGAAATACCAAATCGTCAGTTAGCTACTGCAAAAACACCTAAGAGCAAATAAGAATAATGTCGGGACGGAATTCACAAAAAATGGCAGCACCTCTCTGAAGTTGTTCGAACAACTGGTACGATTGCACCGAGATAGCCCAAGCAGCCCAATGCGTGTTCTTCTTGTCTGCATTCAGCTTCTGGTGATTGAACACCTGCGTCTTCAGCGCCGCTTCGAATTCGGGATTCAAGTTCTGCTTCGGCGGCACCCGACGGTATTTCAAGTTCTCAAAACTCTTCAATCCAGCGTCTCTCTCGTTGGGTTCGGCCATCAGTTTCTCCACGTGTTTTCGCATGCCAAGAATGATCTCCGTCGTCATGTTGCGGTGCTTCATGTAGGCGTCAATGTTGTTCTGCTCATTCCCAAGCTGCGTGCGCAAACGAATTGCACGGATCATGACTATAGCTGAGAAGCTGGCCGACCGTAAACCTCCCTAAACACTTGAGTATGTAAGCCCTGAAAAGCACCTGAGAAAACTGGCATGAGTGAGACACACCTGATTCATTTCGATGGCGCTCAAGTTCATGAAGAGACGGCATTCGATGAACTGAAACGCTTCCGTTCGATTTTCATGGTTTGCGTGCTTTGCTTCATCCGCCTTGACGCAGCGACGCTTTGCCTCCAGCAAATGCTGATGTCCAAAGCATGTGAATCTGTAGAATAACAAAGAAAGTGTAAGTTGGAACACATATGCATGCATCCATCAACGCAATGGGTCTTACCTGTATCTGCCTTTCCCGATGTCCGCCCAAACGAATGCCTCTGGGTTGGTGCTTGTTGCATCTTTATGATTCTCTATGACGGAAATCAGGGCTGGAGATCCCGAACCGGTGTGTGGGTTCCAGTACATCATTTCGGCAATAGCCTGGGCGTGATGTTCGTCCAGTGGTCGAGGGCGATGCGCTCCTTCTGCATCATCGATGTACTGAATGGGGATTCTCCACGATGTCGCACATGGATTATTATTGTCGACCAACTTATGCATGTCATCGATTTCCCTGATGGCCCACATAAGCAACGTATACTTGGTTTTAGTAATGCACATACACCATCAAAAAAAAGCAATGGTCGTATAAGTAAATCTCAGGAGGGAAGATGCATACTTGCGAATGGCAGCCTGCTTTTTTTGCTCATCTGCCTCGGTTTCATCGGCGGTCTTCGGAGTCTTTGAAGGGGACACAATCTCCTCATCACCCTGCTCCATGATGAATGCAGGAATTGGCCGCTGCGGAGTTCCAGCTGCAGGAGATACAAGGCCCGCTGATGGGAGAGGGCTTGCCGCTGATGGCCCTGGAGCAGGGCTTGTCCCTGATGGCCCTGCACCTGCAGGGTTTGCCCCTGATGGCCCTGCACCTGCAGGGCTTGCCCCTGATGGCCCTGCACCTGCAGGGCTTGCCCCTGATGGCCATGCACCTGCAGGGCTTGCCCCTGATGGCCCTGCACCTGCAGGGTATGCCCCTGATGGCTCTGCACGTGCAGGGCTTGCCTCGCAGGAACCTGAAGGGCTTACTCCAGAGAGTCTTCGAGATTTACGAGTGAGAGGTGTAGTTTCAATTGAAGGAGGTGTAGCCGTTTTTGTATATGGTAGTTTACGACCCGTATCGTCTCCACCAACTGGAGGTTGCGTTGGCACCTCAGCTTCAGCTTCAGCTTCAACCTCAGCTTCAGATGGAGGCCCGTGACTATCGAAACCTTCTCACAGCACAAAAGCAAATCAATTCTCAGTATTTGAATACATATATCATTTTTGTGACCTAAGACGGAGAGCGAAGGAGAAAGGGAGATAGAGAGCGAGAGATGTTTTATATCGGCTCACCGGCATCGCCTTCAGGGTTGGCAACTTGTTGCGTTGGAACCTCAACATCAGATGGAGGCCCGTCACTATCGGAACCTTTTCACAACACAAAAGCAAATCAATTCTCAGTATTTGAATACATATATCATTTTTGTGACCTAAGACGGAGAGCGAAGGAGAAAGGGAGATAGAGAGGGAGAGATGTTTTATATCGGCTCACCGGCATCGCTTTCGAGTGCCGAGTTGGCAACTGGTTGCGTTGGCACCTCAGCCAAAGATTGAGGAAGAAGGTCCGCACTGCCGACACCCCCTGCCAACACGAAAGCAAATTAATTCTCAGTATTTGAAGAGATAACATTTTATCTAAGATAGAGAGAGGGAGATTTACCTATGATCCAAAGGTAGTGTTTCGATCTCACGAGTTCGTCGTCCTTTCCAGCTTCCTTATTTGCAAATCGGATGCGGGCCACCGTCGTGTCGTCTTCACGGACGCTGCCGTCTGGAGCTGTCCACGTCGGGGCGCTGTCCAAAATGTAGGTATATCCTCGTTTGTGGAATATCGGTGTGGTGTCAATGACGACGACATCTTTCTGCATCAAAGCAGTATCTTGTCCTTCAGGTCGAGGACGGACGGGCTCGTCTTGCACTGGGGCCTTTTCCGCCGCTTTTTGCAAGTTTTCGACTGACTCAGATACTTTCTCTGGAACGTTCTCCAACAGGAGATGATCTTCGGCTTTGCGAATACTCCCAAGATCTGGAAGATACTGTTGCGATCAAACGGATAGGTGAGAAGCAGCGGAACGCGATAAGCATTAAAATAACATAAAATTGACAGAAGGGGGGAATTTTGAAACCATTACCTCGGAGACAAACGCGGCCCATGTCGAGATGTGCAAAGTCGGTTCAACGATCTGGAGATTATTGTTTTTGGGGGTGTATTTCTTTGAGTGGAGTCGAGAATAATCCTCGTACTGCTCGGTGTGAATAGTATGCAATGTATCCACAAGTTCGGTGAAGCAGTTGAGCATCTTTGGGAAATATTCGTTTTTCAAGTAGTCTGCTTCACCAAGATTCTTGTGAAGATTGTCGAGTCGCTCGTTGTCTTGCGTGATAAGCATGTACTTTGCATCGATAGCTCTGAAGATATCTTCACGGCGGAAATCCCGGGTCGTGATGAAAGGCGATGCAGTAAAGCAGTCAGAGGCAGCAGTGTACATTTTGGGCACTGTACCGATGGGTCTCTTTTTTACGGGTTGCGCGCCAGGGCAAATGAATTTATCCATTGCGAGCATAATGCCTAAGACACATGGCACCGGTCAGTATGTCATATTCGTAAGAGAGTCCCGCGAATTTCCGTTATTGTCAAGCCGAAATCGCTTGACAACGCAGGCGCCACAGTGACCCACACGCGGACACGCGGCAATTCTTCATTCGACGCGAAGAGACGCTGGCGGCGTAAAATATTATTGTTTTTACCTTCGTTAAATTGTTTTTTTCACTCCACGCTCGCGTTCCACTGCCAGAGGTTGAAACCGGGTGCGTTCTTTATTATTTTCGAAGGCCCGCGCCCCTATATTTTGCCTTTTTCTTTTTCAGGAAGTGATTCGGCCCAGGAAATCGCATTGCCGCTTACGGATAGAGTTGCCCGTAGAAGGTTGTTCATTAGGTAACTTTTTAGTAGGAATCGAATGCCCGTGGCCGAATTCTGAGTGCGGCTCTCAATATTTTTGTATTAACTTATTTTTACACCGTGGTGTGGGGCTCCTTTTCAGGTGTATTTTAGTGTGCGAACCCTGTCCCGATGTATGTCTGCGAGGATTGCTACTGCGTGAGAAAATGGAAGTCCATGCTTGGGCAACCAATAGTTGATAATAGACGGTGTATAGAGTGCCATTCTCCCGTTTTTAACTCCTCCGTGGTCGTGAAAGGCGACACTTTTCTCATCTACTCTAGGAGGGAGGCATACAAAGCCCTGAACAGCACCCCGGCCAGCTATAAGTTTTTATGGGTTCGAAATTACCCTTACGCAGTGTATTACAGGGAAATAGTTCCTATGGGAGTGATGTTTAAAAAGCCCACGTGCTCTGCTAGGCGTGGGAACTCCCACTATTACGTCGTGAACGACCAAGGGTTAGTCGATCAGATATTTGGGTTTCAGCAGTTAACTGGGCTATCCCGGCCTGGGATAGGGGCATCAAAGCTGTTGGCCACTGGGGAGATAGTTATGATACTTGCCCCCGTGACTTTTATTCACACCGAAACACCCGAGGGCGAGCACAAAATGAAAGTAACCTTCCACACGGGGATCTTGAACGCTGGCGGGCGGTTTCGGTTGTCAACTGACTACCCCGAGGACCTCAAAACGTGGGCGGTTACACGACCTATCAACTTCCACCCCAAGGCATATATCACCAAGGCAGCGGGGTGTTACCCTTCGCGGTATTTAGACAAGGGGTATGAGGTGGACCCCGAGGTCGTGCAAGCAGCGAATAACATGATCACCCGCGCCGACGAGCAGATGCGTGCCAACGCGTTCAATGGCTTTTGCCCCTCCTACCAACGGATGTTGCAAGAAGTTTGGGCACACCATCTAGAACACCAAGAGATATCACGAAGACAAGGTAAGCCACACACTTACAATATGTTACTGGAAAATATGTTATCACAAAACTGGAAGTATGTTATTTACTCAGCGTGCTCCTTGCGCTTATTCACCCTGCTTGCTAAATCCCGTTGAGCCCTCAAGTCTTTTCGGGCCGGAACTATCTCGTCCAGTGCATGAGCCACTGCCACCTGCTCAAAGGCCTGGAAGGTCCGGCCGCGCTTGTTCGTTGTGTCTGTGCGCTGACGTTTGTTGGTACCCGCGGCGGCGATGGTGGTGTGCAGGTTCTCAAGCCCTTCGCCAGCAAAATCGAGAAGGTTCCCATGGCGAACGATCATCTCCGGAAAGTGACGGTATGCCACGTGCATATATATCGTGACCCTGTCTGCTGATGCCGCATTGATGAAAGCAGTGATGTAAATGCTTGCCAATTGTTGGACTCGTTCCGCCTTGTCTTCTCGTGTTTCACCCTCACATATAGGAGTGACCACCTCGTTCCACAGAGCCTCGAGCGCCTTCCAAGATGCAACTGCGTCCCTGAATTGTTGTGTGCCCTCCTTCAGGATTGCCAAGAGCACGAAGAAGTACAACTTTAGAAGATGCTTGCACTCCCGACCTATGAGGTTTGGTTTCTTCTCTTTCTTCACGGCTATATTCTTTGATTGCTTCTTCACTTTCACAAAACATCCAACTTTGTCCTTCAGGCATGCTATAACTCTGCTTTGATCTTCATCATTTTTTATTAGACAAAGCACTGTGCACTCCAACTGTTGCTGCACGACCCGTAACAAAAAATGTAGAATATCCGGCACGAAGTCGGAGATGGAAATAAGGATGCACAGTGGTGCCTTGTGATGGTTCTGACCGTAGTGTTTCATTTGATGTGTTGCCAACTCGGCTTTGGTGAGAGTCTCGTCTGTCATGTGTTTCGCAGTTGGAAAGACCTTCGAGCAACACGGGCACTTGAAGGGAAACTGGGTATTGGGGTGAGGCACGTGGGCCCACTCAAACATCTCTTGGTCGACACGTGCAGCTGAGGCCTGTTTGACATGTAGTTTGTCCTTCTTGCATAGGCACCACGCACAACAATACGTATGTGAAGCTGTCGAGAGTCCCAACCATGAGTTTATCCATTTGTAGTCCCCGCCCGCTTTCCAGGCAACCGTGTACTTGGTGTCGTTCACTGTCAAGCCGTCGGTGTGTATAGTTTGCATATCACTGAATAGGCGTGAGCACATGTCTCGGACATCGTCATAGTCCTCTTTGCCTTCATACATGACAACCGGATTCAGTTCCATAGTGCTGTTTGCTCCTGAATATTGTGTGCCCTTTTCTTCCTCGGTGCGCAGGACCTTCACAGCTATGTCCACGAGATTGACACCTCGGAACTTACTGGCGCCGTCCCCAGATACGAAGACCACCAGACTTGTCGTCTGCGGAGTGTATTTCCCCAGGTAAGTCGTCAGCACTTTGTCCAGGCTCACGGTGACCGATTCACATTCCCCCGAGATTGGGTCTAGGGTGTTAAATATCTCCCGTTGCAGTTTGATAGTCTCGGACTTACTAGCGTGTGTCCGAAGTGACGGCATAGCTACGCCGGGAAATATTTCCGTAAGCACGTAGGCATCCCCGTTCCACTCTTTCGACAAGCAGTTGATTAGATACTGATATTTTCGTTCTGGGATTTTGCACCTGATCCGTATTGCTAATCCGACTTCAGCTGTCCACCTGCTCTCTATAGCCTTCACCGTATCCTGTCGTATTGGGTTGACTATTGCAGGTGTGTCAAGAACGGCTTTCGTCACGGAAGGTCGGAAAGCTCTCCGTTTCATCAATTGAGTGAGCACCTCATCCCTGATCTCCGTAGGAATCTCTGACTCGATGAAATCTTGCAACCGGCCTGCATGATATGTGCAAGTAGATAGACTAGTTCCTTGAGGCCTAGAGGTTGACCTCTCCGTGACAACTGCTTCGCCACTTCCACGTTTGAGATTGTAGATGCTATTTGAATGCTTGACGCGCAAGTCATGTAAATCTTGTTTCAGTTGGTCGCGCTCTGCTGCAATACTTGTAACGGATTCATTTTGCTTGTCATCTCGGGAACGGAGTATGGCAAGTTCCTTTTGGTATTGCACCACTTTCCTTTCTAACCTGGTGTTCTGGAGTGTGTCTGCAGGCACGGCAGGTTGCTCAACAGGCCGTGCAGGCGGTTTAGCCTTCTTTTGGAACTTGCCCTTGGCTGTGCGTAGCTGAACAACAGGTTCTTCTCCACTAGCCGTAAGTTCACCAGTGGCCATGCCTGCGTTAGAGCTGGACATTAGGCATAATAGGATATAGCAGAGGGCTTTGTGGGACGGGAGCTTCATTGTGAAAACTTGAAAAATGAAATTATGGGGCTCCGAAATGCTTATATAGTGCCCGAAACCCTGAACCAAATCGAATCTTATGAAGATTTGGTGGCGGCTGGGTGACGTGTACCAATGATATCGTGCCCCAATATATTTACATAACATATATATACATGTATCATAATCATTCAGGGCCGTCCAACAACTCTCAGATCGATAAATTACTCCTACGCGGGGCATTCGCGGGACGCCCATATAGCACCCCTTAGGGTTTGAACAACAAATGCACCCTAAAAGCCTCACCGCACAGCAATTCCGAGTACACCATCGTTTTCCTTGACATCCATAGGTGTAATATTGATACCAACTTTGTCCTCAAAAGGTAATTTAATGATAAGTTTGAAACCCTAACTCCGAGCTGCGAATATTTCAGCCCTCTGGTGCCATGTGGAAGCGAGGATGCTCTGCTATGTCCTTGTCCTTGGCGAGATCGATATACGTCTTGAACCATTGTGCAACAACGGTCATCTCGGTGTCAGCGTCAGGTTCAGGGATTTCAGGGCGACCAAATGACAATACTTTGTCGATGATGATTCCCGCTAAGAGGTGCTGAGGTACTGAAAAGAACGAATGAATTCGAAAGGCTGAATTAGAAAAGATAAGCAGAAGATAAATAAGGCCTGAATTAGAAGGAGAAGGAAAACGAAGGGAAGAATGAGAGAAAATACTGACCAATTTTCCCAGTTCTCCCAGTTCCTTGCACGGGCTGCAGTTTGGGTACGTTTCTCTTCGGCATAGTATGAACGAAGTCCACGAACGGACAGCATCCCAGAGCCTGTTTATCAGCGACCACGAGTGCAAAAGGTTCGAAATTCTCGCCCGCTGCCATCGTCATCATGCCATGAATCACAAGCATCGACTCGCCGACAAGACTGTCTGCCTGCCTTGGAGTCTTGAGGAGGGGGTACTCGTAAGCTTTTGGGATGATGCTCATGCTCCACCATCCCAGACCATGTGCACCGCTTGTTTCCTTCGAATACATATCTGCAAGGACTGGAACGCTGTAAAAGTCATTATCACAAAGCTTCCGGGCAAAGGAATAGGCCTGAGGAGGCCCTTCAACTGAATCCGCGCCCTCTTCGGAAGAAGAACTCATAACCCTGCATGTCACCATGCACAGAAAACACAAATTAAGAAACGTAAATCATGAATGATATAAATATAACACGGCCCTCCTAAACAACATCATATCATATCTTTAGTATATTCATCTCTGAGCAATGGAATTATGTACACCAAACTTTGGCCCGAGATTTTCCCGGTTACCGCAGAAGGGTTTTATAACTTCATTCCAGAGCCTAGGTACTAGGTTTGTCCGTTTGCACGGCCGCGCCATTCCCCCGTTCTAGAGATGAATAACAGCAGAATATTTGAGATGATTGCATAATTATACACAACAAAATACTACAACAACAAAATATACACAACACAATATGCACAACAAAATATGCACAACAAAATATGAATAAAAATATCATATATACACGTTGTGTCCTATTCCTCCGCCCGCAAGTACAGCGGGGAGGGCTCGCGGGTGAAGCCATGGCCACCCCGGATGCGGCCTCGGCCGGGGGGAGCACGGTGGGGTGCAACAGGCTCCCCCACGTAGAGCTCATAACGGTACGACCACCTCCAGATCATAGGAGGTGGTGGTGGGGGAGGAGGTGGTGGTGGTGGGGGAGGAGGAGGCGGTAATGGGGCAACTGGAAAATAAAGCGGCAGAGGAGCAACAAATGCAGAATCATATGCGGACCGACTCAGTCGGTTCCCGCACATCTCCAAGAACAGCATATGGTCCTCAGGGAAAGGAGTGACCTCTCGGGTTCGCTTTGGCATCTTTACCTTTAGCTATGTGTTTGAGAAGCTCTTGAGTTTAAGACCTATAAACAACAAAAAACACAAAATTGATTTAGCCATGTCTTTGATTCTGCCGCGCTGAAAAGGAAGAGCTGAAGGTGAGCGACTCATCCGCGGATGAGTCGCCCGAAGAATAGAGGGAGCTGAAGGGCGACTCATCCGCGGATGA
>LGRX02022461.1:0-29236 GCA_001247695.2 Cymbomonas tetramitiformis
ATTACTTTCGCTTTTTTTGTTCATACATATCCTACATATGCACCTACTTTCGGTAGTCGTCTATCACGGCGTGCCATGAATTTCTATCACATATGTTAGAGAGTCGTATATCGCGGAATGCGGTGATTCGATATCACATAATTTCGGGAGGCGTCTTGCACGGCGTGCCATGAATTCCTATCACATATTTTCGAGAGTCGTATGTTGCGGTATGCGGTGAATTGTTATCACATATTTTCGGGAGTCGTCTAGCACGGCGTGCCACGATTTCCTAACGCATTTTTTCGAGAGCCGCATACTGCGGGATGCGGTGAATTGTTATCACATATTATCGGTAGTCGTCTAGCACGGCGTGGTACGAATCCCTAGCACATATTTTCGAGAGTCGTACATTGCGTAATGAATAACAAAACTTTGCACGAAAATGGGGCAAGGTCATCTCAATCACGAAAAGCATACACTAATTAGAATTACGCGTGTTCTTGAGAAAGTGTTCAAAGCTCGATGCCACCGGTTGCAACGATGCGGAGATTTAACCCCTACCACCTTGGCTACCCTTCGTCGCGCGAGCACCACTTTTCCCTTTCCCACGGCCGCCACGCCCTTGTCGTTCTTGAGTGACCGTATCGCCCGCGGCACCGGCTCCATTGCCTCTACTGTTGGGTTGTGCCCTTTTAGCGGATTTGCGACGGGGCTTCAATTTCACGGGCGGCGGTTGTTTCCATTCACGAGTCCGCCGATCAAATGCATCTAACCATCTTTGGAGCTCCGGATCCGGCTTAAGATTCAGCAAATGAGATAACTTTGGCCTTCGCCCATCGGGCCCGGGTAATATACGAATGCAGCTGGACTTCTTCACACGCGTCATCCCGACATAAAATGCTTGAAAGCATAGGTTGAAGACATTCTTCGGCGTTTGGCTTAGATCTAATATAATTTTGTCCACGGTTTGGCCTTGGAATTTGTGAAAGGTCAAGGCGAACGCAAGATCAAGCCCATGAGTTCGATAATATATCTTACTTTTGCGGGAGGCGCGATTCACGGGGAGTTCCTCGAGACGCTTGCAGATCTTAACTGGAAGTACGATACTGCGCGGACGAGTGACATTCTCACGCATATTTCCCTCGCTCGCCGAGTCTCGAAGCTCGGGAGCTAATGTCGCTTGATCGGACCAGTTTGTGGAATCCAGATGCTCAATGAGAACATTGACCGCGTAAGGCGGCTCGATCCACACCTCCTCGCCAGGATTCGCATTGTTGATTTTCGCCGCATCGGTGGACCTGCTTTCATCTCGGAGAATCAGGCTGTGGAATTTGGCGGGCGTGCCGTTCGCTAAACCACGCGAAGGATTTAGGTCGTTGTTTAGAATAATTCCAGGCGCCCCGGCAACGAAAGTGCCTGTCAATTCGTCGGGAAATTCCGACCGGATCACGTCTTCATGGCGGGAGTCCAAAAGTGTGGTTGCAATAGGTCGCTTCCAGCGAATTATCGGTTGTCCGCTGAGCCGCGCAAAATGCCGTGCACGCACATCATTGATAGCTTGTCGTTGCCGATTGCCAGTCACGGCCACCGTCGCGAAGAGCCAATCGCGGTCCATTTGTACATCCGATGCCGTGAGCACCTTCAGCCGGTCCAACTCGGACTGCGTAATGGGTCGTTCCTCCGAACGGCATCGTTCAATGAAGCGGACGTGAGCCGGGTCGCTAGCTGCTCGAACCTGCGTACGAACATCAACACACCAATAATGTTCGCGGTCGCATGCAAAAACCGCGGAAGGATTCGGTATTGATGTCCACTACCCGGTCTTGGGTACATCACGATGTACCCAAGCCACTCTTTGTTCCGCACGCCATGGCGAGCTCGAAACATTTCAAGTGTCCATATGGCCGATATAGGTTTTCAATAACACACCAATCTTGGGTATGAACCATATGTTTGGCGGTATTCATGTCATAGACATGGGTTTTGGGGGGCGGTTGCCTAGGTGATTTTCCAGAAAAGACGAAATTCTCAAGTTCTAAATTCTTGGGTACATCGCTTGGGTACATCGATTTGTATGCATGGTTATGCACATGAAAATTGCATATTTGGTCGATGTTTCATTAGGGCATTAACATAGACCCTTCAAAGCACTTATTTTATCATGGGTCGGTCCCATACCTCACAAGTTATCATACTTCATCATCAAGACTTCTCATCATAAAACAGTGTCAGATTTTAGATTTCGCCTAAAAAATGCGCGCGGACATGTGTGATGACTCCCACCCATCGATCTATTGAACGAAGGCATATTTACATGTGCAATGCATGTTATCGCAAATACGATTGCCAAAGAATGAGCTGACAAATATTTTTGGTCATAATAATCAATATCACAGGTCACCTTCAACCGCTCGCGTCGACTCGTCCCCATACCCGATAAGGTACCTCGTGCCGTGCGGCAAGTAAGCAGTTAAGCTTGGGGATCTAGGGTACGCCGAACATGACGAGAATAAATTAATTAAGATATTGTGGTGTAACAAACCTTAAAAAGTATTCCACTTTGTGAAGAATCCCCCCCCCTAAGATATGCGAGACTATGGAAAAGGCGAGTCGCAACAAACCGTGGTAAAAAACAATTAGAAAAATGTTTTTGGGAGCCAAGTTGCGATTTGCATGGGTTTGAATGCACTTGACATGATATATATCCTACCAGGATGCTTGTGACGGCATATTCCCGTGTTCATGATGATGTTGGCTAGCTATATTGATGATTCGTAACGACAAACCGTTAAATTTATGCCCCCATACCGTCGATTTAGCTTGGGTACATCCCTATGTACCCAGACCCTCTTGGGTACATCCCCATGTACCACCGGGTAGTGGACATTGAAAAAAAACAAGATTTCCATGAGGTATTAAAGTAATCGGAAATACCTGTTCGGTTAATGGATAGCGCCGGATAGCTTGGAATAGACGACCAGCTGTCTCAGCCACATCAAATGATCGTTGGCCGGAAAAGACGTTTAAAGCTTGTTTGTACAACGATTTTCCCACGGGGCTAGTTGTCCAAAATCGCCCACAGCCACCACCGCTAGTCCCCCCCATTCAGCTTTGGCCTCGTTGCCGACTCGTCGGATTTCGGCACAACGATCTTGAAGATGTCCATACAAGCATGCCTCAACCATGGAGATTTCGTCGATAAGTAATACGTGTAGGCGGTACCGGGGCCAAGGCGCACCGCGTACTCCGCCTTCGTGGCCGGATTCATGGCCTTCAAAGGCACCGCCCTGCAAGCTTCCGTGGGCTTCATATCACCCAAGTTATGAATGGTCCGCGCACCTGGGATGAGAGCCGCCGCAACCCCGGACGGAGCGCAGCAAACCACGGTGCCATCATGACCGGATAAAAAATTCGCGGCGGTGCACAAGGCTTTGGCGACGTAACTCTTGCCGGTGCCCGGTCCGCCGTCCCACAAGGAAGTCATCGGTGGAGGTGGAGGAGGCTTGCTCTGCGCCTCGGCGGCCAGACATAGGGATAACCATGACAACACGGGGGTGACCGCATCACGTTGACCTGCGTTTAGATCGGTGGTGATTAAAAACGAAGCTCCGTCGAAGTCGCCTACCACCATTATGGCCAATCCGCCCCACGTATCACGCTCCTCCATAGGCATTCCTTCCACCGCCAACCTCGTCGCACAAAGCTGTTGTAAGCGGGCGAAGAGAGCGGCATCGTCGTATACGCACTTTGGAACGAGAAGCAGTCGACATTTGAAGATGGCATGATCCGCTGGGATGGGTCCGGTGCCAAACAAAGCGTCATATACGTTAGGGCACATCTCGTGAGCAAAGGCCCCAAATTCATCGGAGGGGGTGGAAGGCATGCGGAGGCATCCAATGTTGTCCGGTGGAACGCCAAGACGGGATACCGATGAAAGAAATGTTGACACGCGAGGGTAAGGTCGTTTCGCGTCCGAAAGAATGACAAAGGGGCGTGCCGCTCGATGACGAGATGGACCGTCGCCTGTTTGTAGTCGAAGCCACCCAAGGAGGTGATCGAAAATCTTGGCCTCGGTCTTGGATTGAAAGTCGGCGGGACAAACTCGAATGTGAGGATCGACGCCTGCTCCAATATCATGAGGCGAAGCGGTCTCGTCCGTAGCGACAGTTCGTTGTTCCGGGATGGACGCGTCCGGCTCTTGTGCCATAACTTCCGCTACACGATTAGCATCTTGTTCGGTGTAGGATGAGACCAAATCAGGACGGCTTACGCGGGTGGGTCCCGGAACATCGGTCGACGGATTGTTCACGCGGTCATCGCCGGTCGCCGGCATGGTCTCGGTGTGAATCCGCTCAAAGAAGTCGACGGAGCCCTGCACAAACTTGCGCTCCGCTTTCAACGCATCAAGCCGAGAATCCCCATCAGCGCCCTCGGCATCTTCCAACACTTGAAGGTTGCGTGTACGGATTTCCTCGATCAACGCATCCAACTCCATATCTCGGTCACGCATAGGTACTTTCTCTCCAGTAGGGTTTGCCGGGGGAACGTACGGACCTTGACCTGTCTCAGCTGCGGTTTCAAGCGTTGCCCAATCCACGACCGCTCGGGCACGCCACTGGGTCAGAATCTTTTTCTTCCGCGAATTCACGTTGAGTCCAAAGGTCACATTCTCGACATACGCAAGGCGTGCCCGCATAATGAAAGGTGCATCGGGCCGGGAGGCAGCTTGGCACCAATCGCAAAAAGCGTCCCAGCCGGTGGCCGGACCCTTTAGATTTTGTGCTTCGACGGCGTCGCCGGTATCCATGCAAGCCGTCCATTCGGCAATATCCCAAGGTCGGATTAACGCGAGCATATATGCGCTGTATTTCTCGGCCTTCTTCGTCCAGGTCTTGTTCCCAATAATACGTGGTCCAAGATACTTAGGGGGAGGCCCACCTGCTAAGATGGGACATTTGAACTTAGATCGGATACGCTGCACGTGGGTGTCGTGCAAGGGATGATCGGGATGAAATCGAAATAGTCCGTTCACAGGCCGTCCACGTTGAGGAGCCGGCATTTCGACAATCAAGCCGGTTTCGGGAATGTTCTGGACGCAGCGTGGAGAGGTCGGTTCCGGCGGCATTTCTTCATCCTCCGGTTTTTTGGGTTGCCGCACCACATCCACAAGGGCGCCATACTCCACCAAATTCAGATTAGCTATCTCGTTACCCCGGTAAAGGTAATGCGTATGCTGAGCGACCGGGATCGGTTCACCGTCGATGTCACGATATACGGTAGCGCCGGCATCACCTTGCACTCTGCGAGCTTGGCCGATGACTTCCGCTTCCCCATAGTCAGGGACGACATCGTCGGCATCAATCCCGGGGAACATGTCGGCATCCTCGAGGTCTTCATCGTCACAATCGATATCATCGTCCGGTCGCTCTCTGTGACCTCCGAAGGTTTCGTCGCCCGTTGCGCCAAGCCAATGCCTTGCTCGCTAGCAAACGCCTTAACCGCCGCCCATATGTGCACGTACCAAAAGCGCTCACTTGTCGGAACGGTTGGCAATCCGAGTAAGTCCCGTCCTTAAATCTGGTTTGGGTAAAATGAAATTTCGTCGCGTCGCGTAACTTTTGATCGCAGCGATTTGATTGGTTGGAAAACTGTAAAACGCTACGCACAGGTTACGCAAGAGCGTCGCGTCGCGGAGATGTTTGGACAAACATCTTTTGCGTAACAGAAACACGCTACTGTGTCACGCAGAGATGTTTTGTCCAACATCTACGCGACGCGACGCTCTTGCGTCGCGTTTTTTGGTTCCACGTAGGCAAATTTTGAAAGCTGTTTGTCAGATCAAATCAGAGATAAAATAAATGGACGCTCCTTGGATATGCGACGCATGTGTACGCTCCACGTAGGCAGGTGCGACGCCTTCACAGATCTTTGGATAAAATTCGTCGTATAAAATACAGATCTCCCCCCTTTCGCCGTCCCCCCTTGCCTTTTTTTCCCCCCACCGCCCCCATTAAACCCCAATTTTTTTATCCCCCCGCCCACCCCATATACACTCCCCCTCCCCTACCCTTCCCCCCTTTATCAACCCCGATTTCATCCGTCCTGCATCCCCCTTCCCCCTTCCACCCCCCAACCCCCTCATCCCCCTTATAACTCCCCACATTTCCCCCTTTCCCCCTTCCCCCGCTTATTTCCCCCTTTCTCCCACTTTTTTTCTGACCCAACCCCCTTTTCGTTTCCGAAAATCGTGTATTTATTTTTATACCCATTCCAGATATAATAAAATGTAACCACGTTGGACGCCACGTACGCATGGGCCGTCGTGCACTCAGTCGCAGTACGCCGATTTATTCATCCTAGATCCTTAAATCTGGTCAGACGCGACGCGACGCGACGCGACGCGACGCGACGCGACGCGACTCGCGTAATCTCAAAACCAGATTTAAGGACGGGCCTAAGAAGGATGCCGCTTGTTCTACGCCAGCTTCTTGAGCCCCGATGTGCGCGGCCGCGGCCACCCGACCGCACGGCCGCGGAATTTCGTAACCAACAGCAACACGCGGTCTTCAAACCACACACCTGACAACACCATTCCATACAGTACACCTGCACAAAATTTTATTATTGATATCAATAACTCACTGCGTGGATATCAATAGATACATAAAATACCCAGTATTTCAGCAGTAGTTGAGTGTCAACATGGGACCTACGGTATTCAGTGACCGCACTTTGGTATACGAAAACAAAGGTCTGCACAAAGCTGAGACTGTAATTGCAGCTGGAAACGGTAAAGGGCATCAGTACCTGGCAATTGGGAGAGACCTCGCAGGTACGTTTGTATAGGATTGATTTTAGTGTTAGTCTGATAATATTGTGCTCACGCTTTCATCTCCTCTACGAGCAAGGGAATGCCGCTTTCCCATCATTTTACCTTTAGAGCAGGCGTCAGCGACTCTAATTCAAGGCACTTCCAATAGTTTCGTATAGAGCTCCATTGTTGTCTTACTTATTTTATTGCTTGCGCGTGCCCGAGAAGTAAATTTTATGTCCACCCGCGCAGCGAAGTGCAAAGATACGCAAGTACCAATTAACACTCCCGATTTGTGACTCGACGGCGACTCGTTGTGGTGCGGTGTGCAATTAAAATCCCCGTTCGGCGCATTTTCAGGTCCTGATACCACATGCCGACATGGTCCTCGAAATAATGTCCCACATCCTCTGCCAGAACCTGCGTTTAGAGTGGCGGGCAAAAATGGGGAATCGGTGGACTCGCGCTGCGTGGCCACCCCAAAACAAGGACAGCGCATTCCCCCGACGAGGATACACCACGTATCTAACAAAGAGGCAAGTCATAAACATTTTAGTAGATATCCCGTGTATCTTGCTCATTCTCTGTTGCCTCGCGTTCTTGTTCCGTCTTGATGGTTTCAGGGCAGCTCTTGTGAAGGCGCCCACCTGGCCCACGTGGCAGCTCTTGTGAAGGCGCCCACCTGGCCCACGTGGCAGCTCTTGTGAAGGCGCTCACCTGGCCCACGATACCTTCCCCGTGCTCTCAATGTGCAAGGGTTAGTGGGTATTCCACACTAACCTCAAAAACTCAAGAAAAACTCTGAGCTCGACCCTTGTGCGTTTCAGTGGGACGATGCTATGTTCAACGGTGTTGCAGCAGCCTCCCAATTCTCAAAATACGTTGCTTCTGGACGGCACAAAGAAACGTATGAAGACACTAAAGTAAAATATGGAATTCAGTACAACGCTGAGGAGAAGGAGACGAGACGGCTTTTGAAAGAAAAGGCCGCCAACAGAAAGGTAACGTGGCATGTGTCACTCTTGAGATTGATTCCTTGTTCTCTTGTTCAGTTCCTGCTGTAAAACTGAAAAAGGATCCATCTGGCGGAAGATAGCCACCGCATGGCACAATACTTTGAGCTTCTGTGAGGTTTCAGTTGGAAACCTGTACTAACCCGTGGTGTGGTTTGTGTGGTTTTGTGTTTTGTTAGAGAGCACCTCATGCCGGACGGGACACCAAATCATCTTTGACTTTCGGAGCGGGAGGGAAATAAATAGAAACTCGTAGCTCTCGTGTTATTTGGATGCCATATTTGTCAGGGGATTTAATTAGTCACAGGAATACCCCCACACCATTACATATGAGTTTTGCGTGCATGTCGGCTGCAAAGTGCATGGGGCTTTAATTAGAGGTTACGGGCCGATAAGAGGTGTCGTTTTGTATATAGTAGAACTATGTGGACGCCTCCCTACGAGGTATCCCAAGGTGAATTTATGAAAAAAAATATCATCAGAGTAAGTGTTCGGTGGTAGATCGTCATGTCATTTCAACTAGCTTTTGTCATCATGCTAAGACTTTCACACTTGGATGGTATGGGAGGTCAAGTAGAAATACGAAAGGAGAGAAACCTAAGAACTACCAATAAAAGCTTTCGTTGTGCCTAATCTTTAGATACTTCTCGCACTGCTAAAGCTGACAATTTAGTATTTTGGCAAAGGGCAATGTGGGCAATCAATTCACTGGCTCATCTCGAAGTTCAACGTCAGAATAAGTTGGAAGATTTTATCGAGATGGTATTTCATGAAGACTATTCCACAAATGGACCCATCTTAATTTTGTCTTGTAATGCACAACTTACTAACGGTAGAATCTGCGTATACCTTAGTCGACTGGTTACACGAAGTTGTGGGTAACGATACACGTTATGCTGAAATCTGTATAGGCAGCCCTGACTGGGAGTCCCGGTCAGGCCCCTATGACAGACTCCTAGGCCAACACTGGATTGCTGACCGTGATCTATAGGTTCGTGCTGTGACAAACGCTGTGTCACAGGTAGGCTAGACTCCGAAACCGTCCGAGACCGTTCCGGGTATATCTCGTAGCTTAGGGTTTATTTATCTTATGAGTTTATCCACACAGTTCGGGAGTTTCTGATATCTAGTGAACTAGGATATTCCAGTAGGTCGTGGCACCATCCACGCTTTTATTCCGCTTGCTAATTTGGCCATGATTGGCTAAACGGCCGCTTGGAGAGGTGGTGCGCGCGGGCGCGTTTGGGTGCGACTAGGATTTATGGTATGAATTGTTTGCGGTAAGCAACTGGGAGTGGCGGCCATGGGGACCGCGCCTCGTTACGGACTAGTCTTAGCAATGTTCGGATCCAGTTTTGCACCGGCACTGGCCCTGCTGGTTACTGTTTTCTGGGCTGGTGTTCGCGACACCTTCGACTTCGACGACATCTTCGAGTGTCCCTCGCCGCTCCACTCTCTTAGCTCCTCTCCGCTGCTGACCATTACCATTTTTCCGCTACCACACCCAACCGCGCGACTGCGTACCACCTCCCCTCTGGCTTTTCAGAGTATGGGTTTGTTGACCCGAGCGAAGAAGTCCCTGGACAGGGACAGTGACAGTCGACGCCTCACTGAGGCTATTAGACGGGGTTCGGAACAGTCCGACGGTGCGTACGCCAACTGTTCCGACCCCCGCTCCGACTTCCAACGAGGATGCGGACGTGGCGACCAGGAAGTACTTACAGGAGCAGGGCAAGCTGGTTGACGACATCTACAAGGCGCGTCTACACCGCCAGTGGGCCAAGGGGGTCCGCGAAGATGTCCTTGGTGACAAAAAGCACCACTTCCACGGTACGGACGACGCTGGCCTCCTCTCCGAGCTGGTGGTGCAGCTGCGTACGGAGTTTCATTCGGCTGGGCTGGAGCTGGCATCCTTTGACCTCGACGACCCTCTGGCTCGTGTGGTGACCAAGGTCAACGGCTTGCTCTTCGACGTTCTGGCTCTGATTATCGAGAAGCACAGCAACGCCTACGTCTGGTTGACTGGCACCGACGCCTCGTCTGACCGTGATGGACGGCGAGCCCTAGTGGACATCATCAAGGGCTGTGTACCGGTGGCGCTACGTGAGTCGCACCAGGAGGAGCACGCCGCGTTGCGTTATCCCGCGGACACTGACCCGCAGCCCATCTTGGCTCGGGAACAGCGTCTGGTGCGGGATAACAAAGCTACGGACTGGACACCCACCGAGGAGACCAGGAAGCTATCCCTGTACAACCGGCTGGACCCGGTGTTTTACACCGCGGTCAAGGTGCGGTATCCTCTCGCGGCCGATCTCGCGCATGTCTCCTTGGCGTCTCTCCGCTCCCTTGTGGTGGAGATTTATCAGGCTTGGGCGCAGACGGGGGCGGGGAAGACAGTCTCGGGCAAGAGCGGCATCTCTGCGCAGCTCTCCAACACTGAGTATGGCGCCCTTCTCAACAAGATCAACGAGCTTCAGGACTTGCTGCGGCAGCAACGCGGGGCGGACGCGCCACCGGCGCAGCAGCAGCCGCAGCAGCAGCAGCGCGGTACGCAGCGGGGATTCCGGGCAAAAGGTTATTTCTAGATTAACTTTGGGCCCAAAACTAGATTAAGAATGACAGTGCCTTATTCTAGATTAAGTTTGGGTGTGTCATGTCGCAGTCGCATGTCTTCCCGCTCGATTGTCATCACCACCAAAATGCCGACCATTTAAACGAACCGAAGCATTTCGCCGGACATTCTCTCGCTCTCTTGCTCTCTTTTGCTCTTTCGTATTTCCATTCACATACATATATATATTCATTCGTCTCAAATTATGCCTAGAAATCCCAAACGAGCGTGCATTCCCCGAAGGTCTCTCCGCCTTCGTATAACCAATGGAACGCCCGCGTATAACCAAGGGAAGCTTACAGACTTTTATCCGTCGCCAAAAGAAAGTAAGATCATAACTCCAAATAGTGTTTCCAGGTGTCGGCACGAGTTTCGCGACGAGGTTAGAGCCCACGGTGGTCCCGTGGAAAACTTTGACGGCGAATACGTCTTCATTGAGTATACGCCTGGGGCGGAATACGCGAACAAAGCTGGAGGTCTTACGCCGAACGTGGGCGTATTCCCCAACCGCTCGTGTCAACGTCACTTTCTTTCGGGTTACGAGCCCGATTATGCCTACTTGGGGGTGATCGCACCACAAGACTATCCTTTATTCCAGACACTCTTCCGTGAGCAAGTCGCCCGATACAATAATATTCAAGACCTTATTCGGGTTACTTGTTGTCTATCTAAGCTCCTCGTGGACCGTAACAAGGCTATGCACTTTTGCAAACGAGGTGCCGACGTGCACGTCGCTATGAAAGGAGTGCCTACACTTTTTTTTATGCTCGACGTGTTGCACCCATATCGTGAGCACCGATAACCCTGGCTACAGGAGGTGTGTTTGGGACACAACTACAACAGACGGAACAGTTCACTGGCGCACCGAGTACCTCGACTATCTTGCGTATATGAAAGGGCAAGCTATGGAAAGAAGTTCCCTTCACTTCCTGGACTAAGAACATATATTTCAGGTATGCATGCTATGATACGCGTATGGGTATTTACATATTAGGGTTAGTTCTGTACAAGATTCTTAGCTACCTAGTCCTCATCTGAAGCCACCTCCTCCTCTACTGGCCACACATACCTCGGCCGGTGTAGCTTCGGAGTCGGTGCTTGGATCTTTGGGTCAAAACTTTTGTAGAACACTAAACCAAAACGAACCCCCTTGAAGTTTTGGAATACCACCTCGTGATCTATCCTCCCGTCCATACGGACTATGCGGCATTGCGTGTTCATGTCAAAGTGCTTCCCACCCCCCTCACTGTGCTGCCTGAGTGTGGCCCCAGAAAAATTGCCAAGTGCACACAAGTATTGGTGGGTTATGTCTTTGGTTTCCTTGTGCCTACGCACAACGTGTGCATTGGGATCGTCGGTCCGAGCAACTTGCAGGCAGTAGTGGTCCCCTTCGGCAAAAACCGGGTCTACAATTTGCATCACGGGGTGTAACATAGTGTACACCTGCAGTAACCACGGTCGGATACTTTTCCGATCACAAACGGGTGTCATGCAAACACCCTTCCCCCTTAGAAAGTTGTGTGGTGTGTCAAACATCCCAAGACCTGCACCGAAGGCATTGCAGGTCCTCCCGGTGCTCCTTTGCCACCTCCAGGTACACTTAGCTGTGGTAGGATCCCGCCACCTCGTGCACTGACTATCCTCCACGGTGTAGAGGAATTCCTCTACACCTTTCAAAAGCTTCATCACCCTGCAAAAGCAACAAGGCAAGGCAACAAGGAAACATGTCCAATAAATAAAGAGTTACTTTCGGCTAATTATTTTCCGCTCACGAGTGTCCCAAGTTATGAGGTTCTGTGTCGGGTAAACATGCACAAACACGTCCAAACTTCTTTCTACTTGAAGCAAGTGAAAATGTTTTCTTTCCGCATCTTGCGGTGTGCCTCTACACCTCTCTAGAAACTCATTGCACGACTTGTAGACTTGATGCTTTACGGTGTCCGCGTCCGGCGTTGGTGGGACGTAAATAAACCAAGATTCGGGCTGCCCAAATGTGCTCTCGTATGGAGGGTAAGCAGCAGGGCCTAAAGAAATGCGAAGCACCAAATACTCTTCCAATGCTTGCCGGCAGTCGCTATTTGCGACTCGCTTGTATGAGTCGAGGAGTTTCACGATCACTACCTTAACGCCACAAAAAAGAAGCCGCTCTAGAAATGCGGCGGTGTTCGTGTAAGGTAGAGAAGACACACAAATACTCCCCTCGGCCATAGGAAATACGTGCGCATGCAAAACGTCAAGCCGGCGGCTACTATCCTCGTGCGCTTTATCTCGCAACACTATGCGTCGTGGTGCAAACTTCGCGAATTCTAGCTCAACCCTTGAGTCTATGCCGCACAAGTAATCGCATATGACTTCCCCTTTAAAAACCTCCCCTAGAATGCACCTCAAAGCAGCGTATTGCCAAGTATGGGTTGGGTAAAAAGCGGTGTTCTTGTTTCTAGGGGCGAGTGCGTACGTGAGATTGAACCAGTTGTAGTTCACGCTCCTTGGAATGTCTGAACGTGGTTTTTTTCGCGGAGGCACTCTGCGTATGGTTGCCGGTCTGTAACCAGTTGGCCTTAGTCGAATACGATGCTGGGGCAAGTTTTGTTCCAACTCTCCAAAAGCACGCTGGCTGCCAAATACTGTCGGTCTATCAGGCGTCTGATTGCTTGTGCCCACCGTCTGCTGCGAACTTGCGTCGTCTTCTCCATCATCGTGAACCCACACCCCTCTATTCTCATCGTATTCCATCTCAACACCTACAAACTCTTCGGTGTTGTCTGAGTCTGAGTCTGCAAACTGCTGCATTGTTTCTTGCTCTAGTTTCTGAATATCGTTTCTTCTTTTTTCAACTTCTCCCTGTAACTCTGCAATATATCTCTGCTGTGCTTCCATATCCTTGCGTACGTTCTCTGGAATCTGAGCTGGATTCTGAAGCTGCTGGAACTGTGCTGGAGGTTGTCCTGTTTCGAAAAACTCTTCAACTGCAGGCGCATTGCACGGTGCTGATAGAAGTTTTCTAAGAAAATCAACTGCCGCTGACTCTGTGATCTTTTGGGGAATGGGCGCAGCTTTCGGAATGTGCTCAGCAAAGGCGTCAGGCAAGAAGCCTTGGAGCCAAGCGATAAATCCACTCCTAGCTGTAGCGTCCAAAGGAAGGTCGCGGCGAAAACAATCGAAGCAAGGATCGCTAAAGGGCCTTGCAAGCGCCCACTCTACTGCAAGCTCTCTTACAACGAACTCTATGTCGTCTACCTTTAGACCTTTTGTAGGAAGAGCTTTAAATATTGATAGGTCCCACGGCACATGTTCTGGAAACCATCCTGGCCTTGCGCCATTCACTTGCCATCTAATATTTTGCCTCTCAACTTGTAGCATTCTTGTCAGTAAGGCACGTAGAACATCACTCCGAGGCCTGATGGCGTTTGATGGCTTCTCAATATCTTTTGAATGCATGGCACACAGTGAAACTCAACTGTCTCTCATACCAAGTCATAGGACATAATATAAGAACATAAATAAACTTGAATACCACTGCTGAAAATATTTCTGCACGCTCGGAACGTTTAGAGTGCTCACTTTCGAACGAAGCTACATACATATATTTCGAATATTTCTAAGACCACCACGCTCTGTACACACCTAGAGGTATTAATGTATGGCAGGTACAGTACGCGTACGAGTACCAATTCAAGACGTATGGTCGAGACGTTGATCTTATCATATAGTAATATACATCAACGTGTCGACCACACGCCGGAATACATGTTATGCACTCCTACAAGGCGAGGATATGTATATCAAGAAATATGTGATGAGTCTGCACGTAGGTTCAGTATGCTTTGTATGTGATATTGCATGCTTTTGTATATATGGTATGCATACATATAGGCACAAGGACACAAAATACGATCATATCACTGCAAATAGAGTTGTTGTAAAATACAATCAATATAGTAGTTGTAGAAACTTGCTACTGGAGTGCAAGGTTTAGTATTTCTCGAGGAAGCTTGCTACTAGATCACAGTGTTCAGTATGTGTCTAGGAAGCATACATACAAATAGAGCAAAACCAATCGCTTACTGGCACTTCTTTCAACTCAGGCTGCAGGCAGAAAATATGAAAGCCCTTGTCACATATATCGCACAAAAGCATCTTGTCACCACGACTGGTTTTCTTACAGATCTGGCACTTCGGGGTTGGAGGCGCTTGTTGAGAACCAAACGCCAAGTCTAGCTCAGGCGAGTTACTCGCATCACCTCCCTGTTTTGCACGTTTTGCAAGCTTCCTCTTGTTGGTCAAGGAGACCTTTTCATCAGGACCTGGCTGTCTCACTAACGCATGCCGTGGCTTAGGGGGGCGACCGATTTGTGGCTGCCTTCCAATCAAGTCCAGATTCCGCTCGATAGGCGCCTTGAACTTCTCCTTGTAAACACCGAAGGCCAAGGTATGCTCACAAACTTTAGCCACCAAATATTCATGGCACGAGCAAGAGTAGTAGTAGTAGGCCTCCTTGGGAACGACGAGTTCTTCTAGAATTCTGAAAGAGAAATATGCCTCCTGAAAATCATCGAAGGAAGAAATGGTTGGAGGTAGCTCAGTAGGAGTTTTAACCAAGGACATGTAAAGTGCAGCCTGAGTCGCGAGCGCCCTCTTCTTGTCCACAGCAGTCATGCCTTCAAGGGACTTGTAGGTCTTCTCAGAGGGCATAAGGTACACGATACGACCATCGTTGGCCGTAGATTTCATAGTGTATTCTAGGGCATGACTTTCAAGTAGGAGCAAGCCCTTGCGCCACGTATGGAGCTCGATGGCATCGTACTCCTGAAGGGGGTTTTCCGAGTCACGCACACTTTCGCGATGCATAAATATGAGTGCCTCGGACACGAACTGTCCGAACGGCAAGCAAGTTCTCTTTGCCAGGAACTTTTGGGCAAGGTTGTGATAGCACTCAGGACCGTTGTTGTGGGTTGGCTTGCCCGCAGGGAGTGACCCGTCGCGCCAAGTGCCCCACTTACCACACCAAAAGTTCTCGAACCACTCGGTAATGTAAGTTTCATCCTTGCCCTCAAACTTCGTGACCAGCAAGCGTAGCGCGGCGTCCGCCAGAGCGTCCCCTTCTCCATGCTTTGCTGTAGGGTCCCACATGCGTCGAAGGAGTCCGACATCACGCTTGAAGGTCTGGTAGTTTTCAGCCGTGAGAAAGAAGTGTTTTTTCTCGTTGACCTTGCGTTGGCAATGCGCATAGCATATCGCTTGCAGAAGTTTGACCTCTCCAGCGATGTAACTCGCCACGTGTGGGTGGGAGGGGATGTGGAAGGTGTGGCACATCCAGTTGACGACGTCAGGGAAGGTCAAGTTCGCGTTGTAAAAGGCAAAGGAGTGATCAAGACCAAAGGTGCGTGGGCACCACAGTTTGTCCTCCAAGTGATAGATAGCGTGCACGAGTAGGGTGTTCACGATCTCACTGGCGATAGCATCTTCGTGAGACTTCACGGCGAGGTAACCTAGAGAGTACCGACGGTTCTCGGAGGTACCGCCCGTCTCCACAGGAAATTGATTCCAAAGAAGTTTGTAGACATCGTCGCGTTGCAACATGTTGAAATCTACGAATAGCTTTAGTTTCTCGAGCGTTGTAGAAAGCACCACGAACCGTCGCCTATTCACTTGGGCGCCGTAGTCCTCGATGAGTAACTTGAAACTCTTGTAGAAACCTTGCACGTTTAGTTCACGAGTGTGAAAAGCATTCTTCTTGAAATTCCACCCACTTGCCCCAAGTAGATTCTTGAGTAGGTCAAGAAAAAAGGGGGCGGAAGCATTGTTGCCGATAGTCCGAATATTTTCGTTGAGAGCCTGCTGCATAGTGGTAGCGGTTTCATTCCATTTGGACTTCTTCCATTTGCCAAGCAACTCTAGCAAGCCCTCGGCTTCATGTGGAAGAGGGGGCAACGTGGTGGACGCAGGAAAGCGATCACAACGGGTGAAGCCGTCGGCGGAAAGGATGTCGTTGTCGAAAAACGCAAGGATGCCG
Source organism: Cymbomonas tetramitiformis (assembly GCA_001247695.2). Classification (NCBI taxonomy): domain Eukaryota; kingdom Viridiplantae; phylum Chlorophyta; class Pyramimonadophyceae; order Pyramimonadales; family Pyramimonadaceae; genus Cymbomonas; species Cymbomonas tetramitiformis. The sequence continues at coordinate 16,431 of LGRX02022461.1, forward strand.
GCGGTATGGCCGTTAGTAGAAGCGTCGGCACGATGTAAAAACAATAGATTGTGGCTCAGGGCAACCTCCTTTAGATCTGAGTAGGTTTTGATACTGAACTCCGCTAATAGTCCCCCACGATGATTTTTCACGAACGCCTTGACAGTTTTGTAGCTGGTTGCTGGCATCTTAGGATCTTTTTGAAGTGCTTCCCATATTTGTCTCGGTTGCTTACGGTCCAAGATGAGGTTGACCACCTTTTCCTTAACTTTAGGATCCAGTTGCTTGCCATAGAACTCCCCGTGAGTATGTGCACCCTTTTGACTTAAGGAAAACCTCTCGATGCCGTCACTGCAAACCCTACTTCTAATCTTGAAACTGAGTTCACAGTGGTGGGCGAGTTTCTTAGAACAACGGTAGGTGGTTGTAATGTCGCCATGTTTTTTGGAAGTATAGGGTGTGGTGGCTCGGCAAAATCCCTCGGGGCAAAGGGCTCTTATTTTGTCACGGCACTGATCTTCCGAGGTCACACTAGCATATATATATACCCAACTTTCCTCATCTATAAGGTTCTTTCGAATACGTTTCTTCATAGTCACGTGTTCCTCGTCCTCCTCCTCCTCGGTATCGTCGTGATATATATTATTCAAATTACCGGGACTAGCCCATTCGATATCACCTTCGGTAGCCATTGTTTCCATTTAGTATAAGACCTTTGTGAGCACAAACCTTTCAAGTATTCATTCATACCGCGAAAACGGACAGCTCACTCCACTCGCAACATTCGAATTTGCATCGATGTGACATAAGTGGACGCTCAATATGGCAGCGCGGGCGTTCTCTATATGACATACGCGGACGACATGTAACGTGTCATTTTTAATTCGAAAGTAGGCACTATCATTTTAAATCTAGTTTTCGGCCCAAAGTTAATCCGGAATAAACCCCGAGCCGGGATTCCGTGTCGGCACGCACCCGTTGCCTGCGGTCGGTTTCGACCGTGACGACCAAAAGGCGAAGCCCTTTTGCGGGAGGTGCAAGAAGGCGGGAAAAGGTGAGCAGTACCACTTCTACCGCGACTGTCCGCTGGGCGGGCGTCAGCATCCCCCGCACTCGGCCGCGGCATTCTGCATTCCCATCGACGAGGAGGACGCGGAGGGGGTGCGTGCATTGGCCATGTGTGCCCTGTTCCAGCAGGCGGCGGATGATGGGGCTGAGGCGTTTGCCACTGCGGCATCTACGTACGGGCCGCCTGCGGTACTCTGTGCGGGTGCGGTGGGCGGGATCGACGTGTCCGCTTACGGCTTCACGGTAGAGCCGCGCAGCCGCTTGCCGACGAGCCCGCAGGTGACGACATTCATCAGCGGCTGGACGATCTCGCCGCGGAGGTCCATGCCGCGGTAAACTGCAAGGTGCACTACACCCACTCATCCTTCCCACCACCGGCGGTTCTCGAGCCGCATGCATCGGCTCTGGTGTGCGGCCCCGCGGCAGCGGGGAACATGCCGGAGGAGCAGGTTCCGGCAGGTGGTGCGGCGGCATCGGCATCCGCCGTGCCGGCCCCTGCTATACCTGTCTCGCAGGAGGAGGATGTGAAGCCCGTGCCGCTTCAATCGGCGCGGGTGACTGCCACGACGGACGGTGAGTTCCCTGGGTTCGTTCAGACTGTCAACCACGCCGCCATCGCGCCGGTTGACCTCACCGGCTACGACACCGACGACTACGAGGACTTTGCCGACGGCAGCTTCCGGCTGAAGCCGCGGGGCTTGCCTCCGTCGGCCAATCACGTGTCCGGGCCACCCATGGACAACCAGAGAGCCTACGGTTGTGGGAAGCCGCCCTGGGGCTTTCCTGCCACGGTTGGGCCGTGGGGAATTCCTTTCCTCCTTTCCCTCATTCTTTGCATCTCGATCATGGGGGTGGCAGCCGTGCCCGACGCTCAGTCGGCTGCAGGATTGCCTTCGCCTGGTGGTGATCTCGATTGGGAGACTCCGTCAATTTTCTCCACGAATGAATTTGTCGAATCGGTGATCCCGGCTCAGGGTTTCTTTGTGGCTGACAATGTGCCACCGCTTGAGCCGCCTGAGCCCCTTGACATCTTTCAGGATCTTGCTCAGGCAGATTTGAGCTTCGACATGGCCTTCTTCTACGGTGTGGCTCTACATGAGAGACCACCGCTGGCTACTTTGGTGCTGTCGATTGACTTCTTGTTCACTCTGGATGCACACCAACATGGTGGTGTGCGGAACTCCGGTGACTTCAACAATTTTTCTGGTTTATGCTTTTGCTTTTGACATCTACAAGTTATATTCTGGCTTGCTAGCTCGGTGCTTTTCAGTTGTTTAGCGGGTGCACAATGCCCGTAGGTTTCTGCACCTGTGCTAGCTAGAGGGTTTCCAATTTGTGTTTCAGAATTGCACAGTTGGATTAGCAGTTAGGTCTGTCAACCTGGCTCCTGCCCTAATAACTTATCTTGCATTATCTGACTCTCCTAGACAGTCACCACCCACAGTGCTGGGGTGGTGTGCTGAAATCTGTATAGGCAGCCCTGACTGGGAGTCCCGGTCAGGCCCCTATGACAGACTCCTAGGCCAACACTGGATTGCTGACCGTGATCTATAGGTTCGTGCTGTGACACACGCTGTGTCACAGGTAGGCTAGACTCCGAAACCGTCCGAGACCGTTCCGGGTATATCTAGCTTAGGGTTTATTTATCTTATGAGTTTATCCACACAGTTCGGGAGTTTCTGATATCTAGTGAACTAGGATATTCCAGTACGTTATGCTGGATTTGACACTGTGACACCCGAAACTGTCACATGTCACTTCCTATAGTAGGCTGGGTGACCGTCACCAGTATACGGGAAACAGCCGTTAGGTATTTATGTTATCTCTCTTTTGGTCAAGGACTTCTTACCGTTCTGATATCACAACCCTTAACTCAGGGTTTATCTCTCTAGCTAAAGATATATTACTGCCGAACTATATATCTGCCAGGTTTGGCCCCACTTGCGCTTTATTTAGCCACTGCGAGATTGCCACTATGAGTGGCTAAGCTTGGACGCCTGGGATGGAGTGAGGCGCTCCGCGCGTGAGGGTGCCGGCAGTCACGGGTATGGCCTAAATTTTATGGGTTGATTTACGGCACGCCGCGGCGCTTGGGGGACAATTTTTTCTACGGGATTTAACGTTGGACTGGTTTACGTTTTCTGGTTGGATCCCACACCGTTGCGTATCGGCCGCCTACTCCACACGACTTCCCGAAATCGTTTGATCTCTCACGGCTGCTGTATCGGCGACCCGCGCGTTTCTTGGTCGCCCCAACTGCCACACCACTCACGGTTTATTGCCTCACTCCGCCCCTTCAGTTCTTTTCATCATGGTTGCTTCCACTCGAGCCACCGCTAGCATGGCGAATCGCCGAAGCGCATTATCCACAATTTTTGATTCAGAGGCTGCGAGACACGCGAACACTCCAGCCACACCGCTGGCGGCACAGCCGGCTGCCAATTCAGCAGGAGCTGCGTTCCTGGCCTCGGTGCGTACCCTTCAGAGGGAGCACTTCGACATGAAAGTGTCCGAGTCCGTTCGTCAAAAGTTGTTCGAGGACAAGAACGGGCGGTTTTCCGGGACTGAGTGCCACGCATCCGCGCTCTTCGCCAGGATGGTCTCTGCACTGCAGACAGCATTTGTCACGGAGGACATTGGCTTTGCACCCCTTTTCCTGCTGGACGATGCTACCGACCCTGCCCGTCCGCGTGGAGGCCAACAGCTTGTTGTTCTCCGCGCTCGAGCCGATGGTTGACCCCTCGTCACCCGCAGCGGACTGGATGGACTCCTCGCACTCCAGCTTCCCGGCCGACGGTACTGTAAGCGTGTACTGCTTGAGTTTGCCCGCCGCATGATCCCGGCGGGTGATCCCTTTCAGGGACAGGCAGACATGTTGGGCATTCGTATTCGTTGGGCGTGGACCCCCATGACGCGATCGGGGATTTCAACGCCGCGCTGAAGGCTGCGAGGACGAGGGCCACACTCCTGGACGAGGACGTCAAGGCCCTCTTCATCAAGGCGCTGGACACCGTCTTCTACCAGCCGGTGGTGTCCCGTCTCCTTCTTCACGATCAACGAGCCGCTCATGACCTTCTCACCATCCAACAATGGGTGCGTGAATGCTACGCCGCGCACGTGAAGGCGGGGACCGCCACTCCATCTGCCCACAGGTATTCACATGGGACACATTTCATGGAGAGGAGCGACGGCGACGCCGATGGTCCGGGTGAGCTGCTGAGCTCGCCGACCTACGCACCATGGTCTTGGACTTGAAGAGACAACTAGCCACATTTGTCGCACCCGACCGGTCCGAGCCGTCCACGCGCGGGTACACTCCCCGCGCGGACAAGCCGGACCGCCGCATCAAGACCCGCTTCGCGGCCACGCCCCTCGCCAAGGGAGGCAATTGGTCTCAGTCCGTCTCCAAGAAGGTAGCCTTCCATCGCGACACCGGTGCGACCATCCCCTACTGCCAGAACCAGGTGAGCGCGAAGGGCAAGGCGCGGCATTGGCACCGCGACTGCCCGAACCCCTACAAATTTAGGAATCGTAGGTAGGGCCATGTTTGCCTTGTATCTACCTTGTGTCTGGATGGCCAAAAACCACGACCAGACATGGCCATGTTTAGTCAGTTTTTCAGCGGCGCAACACAACCCAAGTAAGGCCATGTTTGGTCGTGGTTTTTGGCCTTACTTACCCCTTACTTACCTTGTACCTACCCAATGTCTAACGCACCATACGTACGCACGTGAATGCATGAATCACTTAGACATTGGGTAGATACAAGGTAAGTATGGCCATGTTTATACATAAACAAGGTAAGTAGGGCCCTACCTATCATGTATATGTACTCAAGTACAAGGTAAGTATGGCCATGTTTATACATAAACAAGGGTAAGTAGGGCCCTACCTATCATGTATCTATATCCAAGTACAAGGTAAGTATGGCCATGTTTATACATAAACAAGGGTAAGTTTGGCCTTACCTATCATGTGTTTATTCTCAAGTAATGATCAAACATGGCCATGTTTATACATAAATAAGGGTAAGTATGGCCTTACCTATCATGTGTTTATTCTCAAGTTCTGATCAAACATGGCCATGTATATATCTACCGCATATCGAATACGATGTAAACATGGCCATATCTACCTAGATATTCGGTCTTTCAACGAATAACAAACACATATTAATGATATGCTTTAACACACACATATTGGATATGCTATGTATGCATTGCATACTAAGTTTCAATATGTTGCATGCACAACATATTGAAACTTAGTATGCATACCGCAAGTTGGGATGCACTATACTTCCTAGTTGATGCTTTCGTGCTTTGAAAAGTATGCATGTGATATGTGAAAATGCGACAAGGCAATAGCAATTGCTATTCGAAACTATTTTTTACTCGCTACGTAACTACATGCTCAATACGATAGGACACACGAATGCAAACAAGCATGGGTTCTAACGCACAAATGAATACATTATGCAATACAGTTAATACAAACCAATATCGCGTAAGTACTATATTTTCTAATCTACTCCCTAAATATTCACTACATTACTATTTCAAATCCTACTTGAAAACTATTTCGTAAAATACAAACAATAAGCCTATCTACAATCTACAACGCGAGTGTTGGCGTCGTTGATGAGCACGTGCCTTGCTCCTCATAAATTTTCAGCCATCCTATATCAAAGGACAAGGAACCAATCGTTAGTAAATCTGGAAAAAAAAAACAAGCACGCAAACGAAAACAATTCAAAGACAAGGGGTCAAAGGAGAATAGAAGTCGAAGGCGATGGAGTCGTTCGTGGGTTGAATCGCGTTTTCGCCGGTCCAACTCACGAGTCAATCTGAAAAATAGCGCCAACGAAAAAGAGGTTAGTAACGAGGGAAAAAAGGGGGAAAAAATAAGAAGAAAGTTAAGGAGAGTGAAAGTTTAGAGGGGGTGAGTTGGATTCGAACCAACCAAATCTAGTCCAAAGGACTAGCGGGAAAAATCTCCCGTTCACCCCATGTAAACGTTCAATACGCGCAGATCTAACTACATCTGCGCGTAAAAAACACTACGGCACTAGTACTTGCACGCAGGAGAAAATATGAAAAAGCAAGAATGAATTCAGAAGCAACGCATGGAAACAAAAGCAAAAGCGCAAGCAGAATTTTGTACAGTGCAGACAGGCACTGCACTGTACAGATGGTCAACGAGAAGAGGAGGAATTTCGAACTCCAACGTTTACAAGTACCGTGACTGACAACTCGAACTGTGCACTGTACAAGTATGGTGACATGACATGACGTCTACGGTTAGATATCGAGCTATCGATGCCGTGTCTCTCACCCGATCGCGCGACGTTGTCTTTTGTGTCATCACTCGAGTAATGTGTAATCGCCTGGCATCTTCTGGGATAAACTGAAGACTCTCGATTTTCGAACGCCGCGATCTGAACGGTCTGAACCTGTCCGCGAACGGTCGGCGATCTGAACCTGCGCGAGTGGCGATTCCGGGTCATGGGACCCATGTTTTTTCTGTTGCGCTTTCTTTTGTGCATATTTTTTTCAAGGGTTTCCCACTTCTGGACCATTCCTGAATGGCCCATAGAATATTTGAGCAAGCCGTTTTCACCATCGTATTTTGCGAGCAAGCCCCTTTCTTTTGAGCTCAACTTGTTTTTTCATGAAAATGACCGATTTTTGTCCACGCTTGCCCCTGCACCCTAAGGTATGGTCTAGACATGACCATGTTTGGGTCGTTTCCCCATTGGGTTTTGCATTTGGGGCATTGATTTGGGCTATGTGCGCCGCTGAAGATGTCTACCTTGTGTTCGCGTGAATGCTGTTCGAACCGGGCCATACCAGGGCAATTCTACTCAGGTACAAGGTAAACATCTTCAGCGGCGCAACACAACGTGGTTTGCCTTGTTTTACTGCCAACATTGCCCAAAATGGCCAAGTTTGCCACGTGTTTTTAAACACAGATCAAACATGGTCCGTTTTATGTACGTCTTGCCCAATGTTGGCAGTAAAACAAGGCTAACAAGGCCGTGTTTCACCATCTCGGCTGTTGAAACTGCTTAGGTAAGGCCATGTTTACGCCATACTTATGATGGTACAGCAGGTTACGTACGTGGGCAAAAGCGGTTTGCAGGCACAATAGGCGATGACATCCCGCGCACAGAGATTGGCGCAAGGTGGGATTCCGGAGGAGAGACGGAGGGTCAATCCCGCGAAAAGAGCCACTGTTGCATATCGCTTGGCAAATTCTCCGGGTGAGGGCGATGGGTTGACGACGCCGCCGCGTGCGGACGATGCCTTCAAGAGGCAACGTGTCCTCGAATGGGATGCCAATCCCACGAATGGGTTTATAGATTTAGTTGAGGAACTCTTTTGGGATGGAATCATTCTGACGGAAGAATACGACAATCATCCGGCACGCGCCACCTTCACTGACATTGAACGCGACGGCATGACCGGGTAGGGCCCTACCTGCCTTGCTCTCGGGACGAACCCGGGGCGAGCATTGCCCTACCTGTAATGGGAAGGGGCCAGGTATGGCCGTGTTTTGACGTGTTCGCTGTAGGTCGGACCGAAAAGCACGGAAATTCCTCCCGTCACCCTCCCGTCACCCATCCAGTCCGCTGCTGGCGACGCGGGGTCAACCATGAGCTCGAGCGTGGAGAACAATAAGGCGTTGGCCTCCACGCGGATGGGGAGGGTAGCATCGTCCTCCAGCAGGAAAAGGGGTGCGAAACCAATGTCCTCCGTGACAAATGTTGTCTGCAGCGCAGAGACCATCCTGGCGAAGAGCGCGGACGCGTGGCACTCAGTCCCGGAAAATCGCCCGTTCTTGTCCTCGAATAACTTTTGGCGAACGGACTTGGAGACCTTCATGTCGAAGTGTTCCCGTTGCAGCGTCCGCACCGAGGCCAGGAACGCAGCACCTGCTGAATTGGCAGCCGGCTGAGCTGCCGGCGGCGTGGCTGGAGTGTTGGCGTGTCTCGCAGCTGCCGAATCAAAAATCGTGGATAGCGCGCGTCGGCGATTCGCCATGCTAGCGGTGGCTCGAGTAGAAGCAACCATCTTGAGAAGGACTGAAGGGGCGGAGTGAGGCAACGGAACGCGAGATGTGCGGCAGTTCCGGGCGGCCAAGGAACGCGTGGGTCGCCGATACGGCAGCCGTGAGAGATCAAATAATTCAGGGAAGTCGTGTGGTAGCGGCGGCCAATACGCAACGGTGTGGGATCCAACCAGAAAACGTAAACCAATCCAACGTTAAGACCCGTAGAAAACCGTTCTCCAACCGGTGCGGCGTGCCGTAAATCAACCCATAAAATTTAGGCCATACCCGTGACTGCCGGCACTCTCACGCGCGGAGCGCCTCACCCCATCCCAGGCGTCCGAGCTTAGCCACTCATGGTGGCAATCTCGCAGTGGCTAAATAAAACGCAAGTGGGGCCAAACCTGGTAGATATATGGTTCGGCGGTGATATATATCTAACTGTTGAGATAAACCCTGAGTTAAGGGTTACGGAATCAGAACGGTAAAAGTGAGATAGATAAATCAGAGGCATACATAAATACCTAACGGGTGTTTCCCGTCTACTGGTGACGGTCACCCAGCCTACCATAGGAAGTGACATGTGACAGTTTTGAGTGTCACACACAGTGTCAAATCCAGCAAAAAGCGAAGATCGCCATGTATAACCGGATGAACTCCATAGTTGGCCCGGACAACGTCACTGGCCGTTTCTTTTGCGATGACCCCGAGAACCCTGACACCGTGTTCGATACCAAAGAGCCATTCATGCTCGCAGATCAGATCGCGTCGCAAGTAGTAATTGTGAAGCATCCTTGCATGCAAACTGCGGTGGTTCTTGACCCTCGAGCAGATTTCTTCAAGCAGAATGTCCAGGATGAAAATCCTAGCGAGGACGAGCTTGCTAAGTACTTAGGCCTGCAGTACGACATGGCATTTGTGTAGTGTAAATAGATAGCATCAGTTTGTGTATATACATAAACAAGGGTAAGTATGGCCCTACCTATCATGTATCTATGCTCAGGTACTGATCGGAAATGGCCATGTTTATACATAAACAAGGGTAAGTAGGGCCCTACCTATCATGTATCTATACTCAAGTACTAGTCAGGTAAGGCCATGTTTATACATAAACAAGGGTAAGTAGGGCCCTACCTATCATGTATCTATACTCAAGTACTAGTCAGGTAAGGCCATGCTTATACATAAACAAGGGTAAGTAGGGCCCTACCTATCATGTATCTATACTCAAGTACTAGTCTGGTATGGCCATGTTTATACATAAACAAGGGTAAGTAGGGCCCTACCTATCATGTATCTATACTCAAGTACAGGGTAAGTATGGCCATGTTTAGACATAAACAAGGGTAAGTAGGGCCCTACCTATCATGCATCTATACTCAAGTACTGAGGATCAGACATTGCCATGTACATCTTTGGAGACTGTCCATAGTAAGGACTAAATAAGCGTAATAGCCCCCAAAAAACAGATTCTAAAAATATTTTTTTCCAATGTTTTCAAGTACAGCCCAGGTACAACCCCAGGTACAGCCCAGGTACAGGGTAGGTATTGCCCCCTACTTACCCCTTACCTACCCAATGCCCATACTGACCTAACTTTGAGGTGCTGTAACAGGAAGTGTAAAATGTTTTTTCAGTTAAATCTTTGGAGACTGTCCATAGTAAGGACTAAATAAGCGTAATAGCCCAAAAAAACAGATTCTGAAAATATTTTTTTCCAATGTTTTCAAGTACAGCCCAGGTACAACCCCAGGTACAGCCCAGGTACAGGGTAGGTATTGCCCCCTACTTACCCCTTACCTACCCAATGCCCATACTGACCTAACTTTGAGGTGCTGTAACAGGAAGCGTAAAATGTTTTTCAGTTAAATCTTTGGAGACTGTCCATAGTAAGGACTAAATAAGCGTAATAGCCCAAAAAAAACAGATTCTGAAAATATTTTTTTCCAATGTTTTCAAGTACAGCCCGGGTACAGCCCCAAGTACAGGGCAGGTACCGAGTAGCACAACTTTGAGGCCTCAAAAAATGAGGTTACCAAAGCCATTCCACCCAAAACTTCGCTCCATATGTCTTACATCGACCCAAACCATCGATATCTACAATAAAAAACAAACTATCGGAAACTTCATTTCACCCGATTTGGGCCGGTTTTGCCATTTTACTGCCGACATTGCCCAAGTAGGGCCCTACTTGGCTCGAAACACAAGGTAAACACAAGGTAAACACAAGGTTCTAAATTTGTAGGGAACGGCGGCAGGAGCGGGCTTTCGGCTTACGCGTTCGCTGAGGAGGTCGAGAACTCGGTGTTGGCGGCCAAGTTCCAGCACGCCATCGACCACGACGACGCAGAGGAGCTCGACGCCCTTTGCATGCTCGCGGGCGGGAAGCCGGACATCTTCGCCGACCTCTCCGCGTGCTCGTTCTGCGAAGAGAACGGTGAGGCCCTCGTGTCCGCCGTCACTGAGTTCTCGGAGTTGGCACGCACGGCTGGGGCATCGACTTTCAACGTCAACACTTTCACCGCCGACATGCCGGTGGTGTCGGAGCCGGCTGCGCACTCCCCGCCCTCGTCGGTTGAGTCCGACGAGGAGTGGACCGGTCCGCCTAACCCCTTTTGCCCTCCCGTCACCCGCACCTTTGCCGACTTCATTGAGGGCACAGGGATTGCATTGGGGGCGCCCGACGAGCCGTCCGTGAGCATGAACTTGCTCTCCGCGGTCGAGGCACCGGAGAGCGTGATGGGCTACGAGCCCGCGACCTACGCCACGAGCGACGACGACGAGGATGCCTCGGTTGCGCTGCCGCGGCCACGGTACGGCTGTGGGGGGGGGCATTCCCGGCTTGGGAAGCTCTCTCCTCACTTCCTCTTTGGTATGTGCGCTCTTCGTAATTTGTGCTACCGCCGCACCACACGCCGCTTCCGGTGTTGGTGGTGCCGATGCACGCGCATGCGCGGCTCCACCGGTCGGTGGTGCTGCGTGGACTGCCTCGGCAGTCCCAACTGCGGGCACTTCACCGCCTGCGCTGTTTCGTGGCGATCTTGGCGACGCGGTGGGTGGTGCGAGGCCGGATGCTATTCCGCCGCGGAGACAGGCACGGTATCGGGCGCTACGACAGGGATTCCGCTCCCACGGCTTTCTCCCGCTACCGCCAGAGCTCGTGGATCCCGATCCACCAATTCCACCTTCACCGCCTTACTCACCGCCGCCGTACTCGTCCGAGGACGAGGCGCCGGGCTCTGAAGACTCCACGGCTAAGATCGAGGATTCCTTAATTTCGTCTACGCATGATTTACCACCGGCCCTGGAGGCCGGCAACTACTGCACCCTCACGCTGCTCCGGGCTGGCCGGCCAGTTCAGGGGCCCTCTAGTGGCTGAAGATTGCTTACACCGTGCCAGCCTAGAGATTGGCTAGTGATTAGCTCTCTATATGTGCGGAAGAGCTCTCTGAATTTGAGCTGTGTTTAGGGTTTTAGCACTTAACAACTGTATCTGACAATCTTTGCTGGGACTGGGAACTGGGACCGCCCTGACCAAGAGTACAGGCCCCCAGCTGTGCTACAGTTTCCTCCTGAAGTTGAGTAAGGGGTTTGTTGCTTCGTTCGACTACTAGCTCCGGTCACCACCCTAGGTGGTGTGCTGGATTTGACATTGTGACACCCGAAACTGTCACATGTCACTTCCTATAGTAGGCTGGGTGACCGTCACCAGTAGACGGGAAACACCCGTTAGGTATTTATGTTATCTCTCTTTTGATCAAGGACTTCTTACCGTTCTGATATCACAACCCTTAACTCGGGGTTTATCTCTCTAGCTAAAGATATATTACTGCCGAACTATATATCTGCCACGTTATATGTAACAATGGGCATTCACAGAAGGGTGTTGAACATACACTGTAGGCTGTAGGATGCGCCGTGACATCTTCTGTAGGATATCGTTGGTCTCTGTTTTAGGGAGCAGGAACGTAGGTTGTTGGACATCAGTTGTAGGATACTCTATCTCCAGTGGAGGATACTGATGGGCATCCTGCGTAAAATGATAACCGCCTGGTGTAGGATGCCGGGCATTTATTGGAGAAATGTCCAATCAGGGGGATTTATTCCCGTTCGGGAATAAGGGAATTCCCGTCGGGAATTCCTCCCAGGACCTGCTGTCCTCCTAGGCGACCTCCATTGCATGTCGTCATTATTTTTTGGGTTAGAAATATATTAAATGTATATATTCGTTTTTCTTAGCATTTTGTTTTTCACGGGGTGGGGGTACCGGGAACGGCGGGAACGGGAATTCCAAAGAACACACAGAGCACACAGAATGGGAATTCCCGTCGGGAATGATTTGAAAATACTTTATTTTCTCAATTCTCAAGTTCGGCATACCGCTCAATTCAGGTTTCGCAACGTAGACCGCAACTTCTACGAGCGCGCATACCTTGATCGCTGTTGGATATACCTTTAAGACTCGGGATATATTCACTCAGTGTTAGGTTTTCTCAGAATGTATTAAAGCTGATAATAGGCAGTGTGCAGAAATTATACAACCATCACAAGATTTTCTCTTGAAAATATTGGGGAAAAAAGCGGAGATGAAATCGAAGATTCCCCCTCTTTTGAAAAAATGGGGAAAAATTCAGCGCGTTAACAGTGCAAATATTGACGCCCATATCGTAGGCTGTGCACGACACAGTGTATGTATGCTGTATGCATAT